>JAXDDW010000069.1:362500-395000 GCA_034670385.1 Hoplostethus mediterraneus | reverse complement strand
TCCCATGATGGTGTAAATGCTGAGTCAGAGGCTTTTCCACCCTGACAAGAATAAAACTCTGGAGGGGAAAAACTGAATCCTTGGAATGTTTTAGCATGAAAACTTTTAAAGATTTTAAAGAATATCTGCACAAAATATCGTCTTATCAGCACCTTCGATCCCAAAACTATTGGTACCTTCCTTCAAAAGCCCATATTGGTGGAGCCCTGGTCTTCATTGCAGCTTTCTGGGAGCTCACCGGACCTTGCTGACGTGAACTTGCTGGCTTAACAAAAGTGAGTGATAGCCCAGATGGTGTGCATATGGATGTAGAGGACATGATGAGCTCTTTCTGCGCCATGGCACCGTCTTTCAGATCTGATGCAATTTCACTCTTCACTTGGAAATTGGAGTGTGTGTGTGTGTGTGAGTGTGTGTGTGTGTGTCTAGCCTGCCGCACACAGCCCCTTTGAGAGCACAGTGAAGGTAGTAATCAGTGTTGGAGAGGGATCATTACTGCAAATCCGCAGGAGCCTTAACGCTCTGAGGCAAAGCTAAATTTACCCCTCTGTCTGTCTCTCCCTCTTCACTCTGTATCCCACTACTCCATATCCGCCCTGTCCTTCACTGGTCCCCTCCCTTTTCCTCAGGGCACTGTTGCACTTTTAAATGGTGTGTTGTGTGTGTTGTGTGTGTGTGTGTGTGTGTGTGTGTGTGTGTGTGTGTGGTTAGCAGGGTGTGGGCTTAAATATCCTCTTGAGTAGCCTGTTTATGCACCCAGCCCTAAAATAAGCCTGGTAGCATGCTCTCATAGTAGCGGCCTTGTGAAGCACAGCTAAGTGACCGGCCTCTCACTCTCTCTCTCTCTCTCTCGCTCTCTCACTCTCTCCTCTCTACATTCCTTTCCACGCCTTTCTGTCGTCTTACTTGTTCCACAACCAACTTTAGTTTTGCACATAAATGACCGTATTGCAGACTAGTAGCAGTAGTAGCAACGTGACTTCGGCATATTGTTCATCCCCGGTGTGTAGTCGGGCATCGGGTTCAGGTTTACAGGTAACGAACATCAAAGCGCTGTAAGCTAGCGGGCTGTGAACGCTCGTTAAACAGTAGGGCAGCGAGAGCTTTGAAACGCAGCCTTGATGGTTTTTCATGGATCTGCACGCTCGTATGTTGTCTTGTGGCACAAGTGTATACCCTCAAGACTCATTCAAGACAGATACATACCTAGTTACCCTTTCACCCCTCCCTCTATCTCCCTTCACCTCTCTCTCTCCTCCAGGGTGAAGTGAAGGAGGGCAAGTCTACTCTTGCCCGAGATGCCAGAGCCTCCTCTGTTTCTCCCACTTCTCCCTCTACTAGTTAATCTCTGTCTCTCTTTGTGCCTCTCCTTATTTCAGAACTAAAGGGTAATCTGTCTTACTCTCCCTTTCCCTTTTCGACCCTCCCTCCCTCCCTCCCTCTCTTTTTTCCCCCTCGGGTGAAACCGATATATGGGTTTGCTAGGGGTATCGGTATCAGCTGTCAAAAAAACCTATATTGGTCAAAGCCTACTTTCCCTTCTCTCTGCATTCCTCTCGATCATCATGACTTCTTAGATGAAGCATTTCATTTGGAGTGACATGCAGGAAGCGCATTCATCCATGCAAAGTTCAATGTGTGTGTGTGTGTGTGTGTGTGTGTGTGTGTGTGTGTGTGTGTTTGCATTCAAGCGTACTTGTACTTGGCAAGCATCCGTCTCAGAGCACTTTGCTTTAATGGAGGAATTAACATCAGCAGCGTGCCCAGACAAGTTTCCCAGAGTGTTGGTCTTTTGTAGGATTAAAAACCTCACTGGAAGTACCCAGCAGGACTGACGTTGACCCACTTCCAGCGTTTGGAGGGTCTGCGTTGTGGGGATCCCAGATTCTTCGCTGTCCAGGCACTGAAAATAGGATCTTTTTGTTGATGCTGTCCTCAGATTACCTGCCTCAGTTTGATACGACTTTACTGCGAACATTTCTGTCAGCCCTAAAAAAAGTTGGGCAGTAGAGAAATAGAAAAAGAGAGTTGGCAAAAGTGTGAGGAGTGAGTGGGTTCAGTGAGCAACGGTGGGAGAGCTTGTGTGTGTGTGTGTGTGTGTGTGTGTGTGTGTGTGTGTGTGTGTGTGTGTGTGTGTGTGTGTGTGTGTGTGTGTGTGTGTGTGTGTGTGTGTGTGTGTGTGTGTGTGTGTGTGTGTGTGTGTGTGTGTGTGTGTGTGTGTGTGTGTCTGTGTGTGTGTGTGTGTGTGTGTGTGTGTGGGAGGGTGGTACTCAATTCCTGGTCAGTATTACAGTGCAGAGATGGAAAGAGTTATGTGTGTTGACCCAGTTTCTAAGTAGCATACACAGAGGATGAGAGCAGGGTGAGTGAGGGAACTGGTGAGAGAGAGAGAGAGAGAGAGAGAGAGCGAGAGAGAGACCCTAGAAAGTGTGTTTGGCATAAACAACGTCTCCCTGCATCTGACAGCTGTGTTTGGGGCTGAGAAGAGGAGGTCTACACTTCCACCGATGTGGGTTTAGTGATATTGTCAATACCTTTTAAATCATTTCTAATGCTAAAAATCTTCACAAAAACAAATATTCAGTGTTTTCCCACAGAATATATCAGTCTAACCCTAGTTTGGCAACTGAGTGTAGTGTGTTTGGACGTGTGTGGGTAGAGCTCTATGACCAGTCAATATGACTTTTGCCTTTATTTGACAGTCAGTAGAGAGAGACAGGAAAGATCGGGTGAGAGAGGACAGATGACATGCGACATGGGTCCGGGGGGGCGGCTTCAAACCCAGGATGTCGCGGTTACGTGGCATGCACCTTAGACCACTGAGCCACCAGGGCGCCCCAGCAGGGCTGTAAAGTTAAAGTAAAGTGTGTGTGTGTTGTGGGGGTAGACTTTTGAACTCGAGCTCCATCGGTAAGAAATGGTGAGAGACAGGAGGGTGGGAGTAAAGGGGGATCGAGGAGGGAGGAGGGAGGAGGGAGGAGGGAGGAGGGAGGAGGGAGCCCCCAGAGAAGGAGTAGAGGGAGACATTGTTTCCATTCATCATCTTGTGGGTCTGTTTTTTTTTTTCCTCATGCTGTGACCACATCTTTCCATCTCCTTCTGTATCTCTAACATGCACACGTGCACAGTAATATCAGGACCACAGCCAATATCAGGACGGCAGCCAACACACACACACACACACACACACACACACACACACACACACACACACACACACACACACACACACACACACACACACACACAGCCCTCAGATAGCGACTGACTCACAGTTCAGAACTTTGACCGAGGATGTGTTCGTTCCGTTCAGACTCCGACTCTTCTGCAGCACTTCCTGCTTTTGAGCTGCTCCGGGCTGCAGAGTCACACTGGTGAGCCTGGAAATGGAAATTAAAGGAGGAAATAGTTTGGACTTTGAATGGAGACACAGTGATTGCTTAGCACATTTACCACGCAGCACTGATTGCACCCTATCTCATCACATTCAGACGTTGTGTGTGTGTGTGTGTGTGTGTATTCCTATCCCACTCTGTGGGTGGAGAGTAAACACACAGTCCGCGCTGGATGTCACGCCTACTCACATCCTGTTGTTTACACCCATTCACCATCAGTCCCCCTCTCCTGTCTCACTTTTTGTTTTAAAAAAAATCTGTCTGTAGGTATCAAATCAAACAAAGTCCCATCATATTCATATTGGAGGTGGACGATATTGACTGGCTGGCTATATTGACAATACACCTTTTTTTTCACGCTACCTTAACAGACAGACTAACCACTCAGCAAACACCACACCAATACCCCCCAAGACACACCTCTAATCCAATGAGAGTGTCCGAGTCGTGTCTGTGACCTTTGACTCAGCTCAGAGTGGGACATCTGCCTTGGGGGGTGGGTGGCGAGGTGCTAACAAGGATCAGCTTCTCTCTCCCACCATCCTAATTGGTAATTATTAGTCGGGGATGGGCTTGATTCAGCATGTCAGATTTCTTTTTGAGATTAAAACTTGATTCATGATGGAGAGTCTTGTTTTCCTGCTTATCCTTCATTATTTTCCTGCCCTCATCGCATCCTTGATTAGTAGGCAGGATTGGCAAATTAACCTCGGATCAGTGGCCAGAATCTGGGTCAGGGTGTGTGTGTGTGTGTGTTTGCGCATGTGTGTGTGTCTTCAGAGTGAGGACATATTTGCGAAGTGACACTGTGTGTCATTTTGGCTGGCCCAAGGGTTTACGTTATGGTTGAGGCTAGACGTTACGGAATGAATGTCGTCAATGGAAGGTCCTCACAAATAAAGTAAGGAAAATATATGTGTGTGTGTGTGTGTGTGTGTGTGCGCGCGCGCATGAGAGCAAGCTGACTCAAAAGCAGAATAGGTGGAAACCCAAACAAGCCCAAATGCTGTAGAAGTGCCAGTTTCCTTAAACTGTCTCGCTTGTTCCTTGTGAGATTTTCACCCCCTCTTGGAACTGTCAGTTAGAGACAGTGGGAGATTTGTTAGAAACAATGGACACACACATTGGAGCCGCACCCACCAGTCCTCCAACACAAGCCAGACACGGAGCCTTGGTGTTGGGCTCGCCTCCTGGAGACCAACCCCCCCCCCCCCCCCCCCCCGCCCCATAAGACCCAGATAGCAGAGGTCTTCTAAGGCCTGGAATGTGTCCATTTCTGGGACACACACACACACACACACACACAACGTAAACGGCTTGCTTGTGGAGCTAGACATCAGCCGGGTGTTTATCATTTATTTATGGTTGATAGTGGGTGCAGTGAAATCATAGCCGAAGCCTGGCAAACATCCCACGATTCCAGACATTTTGAGGATGACGAGTTAAACAGACACCACAGTAGACCGAGCTGCTCTCAGATAGAAAGACTTCTTGCTTTTCCACCCTGCCAACAAAACATCTGAATCCTACTAAGTTATGACACTGCTCTGGTATGAAAATGGTCAAATTGAAAGATCAACAAAATATAAACTATTGGCACCTTCAGTCCAAAAACATCGGGATTAGCCTTCCAAACCCATGTCAAGTTCACATGGTCATATTCAGAGCCAGGGAAGGGATCTATGACACTTGTCTCACTAAAGTTTCTACACATATCCTGTGAAGACATCCTTGTTAGCATTGTTAGCATTCCAGTGGGTAGTTGCTTTGCACCTCGGCTGGCAGTAGTCGGACCCTCCGGTTTCAGGAAAGAATGCTAACGATGGTAAGACGCAGCTGAGGGACAAATGTCCAAATGTTTCCCTCCCACTGAGTTATGAGAATCCGAGGGGGACAGACGGGTTGGTGTGTGGAGAGACCAGCTTGTGGAAGGTTGTGTGTGTGTGTGTGTGTGTGTGTGTGTGTGTGTGTGTGTGTGTGTGTGTGCAGGCATCTGTCTTTTCTGTTAGTGTGTCTGCTGCAGCCTGAGTATGTGTGTGATGCAGTGGCTTCAAGTAAGTACACCAGAGTCCAGGTCAAGGTACACACACACACACACACACACACACACACACACACACACACACACACACACACAGGCCCAAGAATAGTGTGTGTCATATTCTTTCCGGTGTGCTCTTACACATCTGTTTTTGCTTTTCAGGGGGGGAACGTGTTACGTCATCAAACGTCCCACTTCCCTTACCCATTACTAAGCATCTGGTTGTTAAGGGTTAAAGACAGAGACACACACACACACACACACACACACACACACACATACACACACACACCCAAACACACATACATAAGTGTACAAAGACACACTCACAGCCGCAGGGTGAGGTTAGAAATTACAGACCACCGTGGACATTCCTTCCATCCCTCCCCCCAACTCAGACCATTCATTTAGCTGCTAACTAGCGGCTAGCACAACTATCCAGACTCTTTACTGTCCTGTCTCATCACTAGCTGCTCTGCCTGGAAACAAACAACCTTCTAAAACATCTGTCAGGCTTCCTCGACAATTTAATCATCAAAGTATATGCAATTTGGTGGCTGCTTTAATTCGAATCGGCCTACGGGGCCGTACCCCACCGAGCTACACCGGGAGACATGTGCCCGTTACGTGATGACAGCGTAGACACTAAAGTCATCCGGATTTCTGTTTCAAACGGGGACGTTGACCAGCAGGACAATCTCCCCCCCCAAAAAGTATTGCTTTAACTCCCAGCATTCCTGTAGTCTCCGGTTCCTGAGGCTCTGTGTCCCAGCTGGAGACGGTGTCAAGTTACACAGCCGGCCCCAAATAACACCCCTCTGTTGGTCCCTCGGTGGCTGCGAAGACAAAGGTGTGTGTGTGTGTGTGTGTGTGTGTGTGTGTGTGTGTGTGTGTGTGTGTGTGTGTGTGTGTGTGTGTGTGTGTGTGTGTGTGTGTGTGTGTGTGTGTGAGTCTCGAGACCTGTATGGCTGCAGTCCAGCCCTATATCACATTCCCTCTCACTCTCTCTTGCTTTATTCCTTCTCCTTCCTCTTTCTCTCCCCCCATAATGCTTTCTTCTGTGTATTTCCTAATAATATAATACATAATTATTACATGAACAGGTTTTAGTCTATTTTCAACTCATTTAAAGGGGCATTTTGAAAGGTTATTACATCATCAGTTGCCACCTTCCTCCTGTTTTTGTGTAACGGCAAAGAGCAACAACCAGTATTTTATTCATTGCCGCTGCCGTTTATAATCACCATCATCATCACAGCAAGACCATAACCATCAGACTGTGGTGTGTGTGTGTGTGTGTGTGTGTGTGAGCATGGTATGATGATTGCAACAACGTATAAGGTGGTGTAAACCGCTGTAAATTGCAATGTGTTGTGCTGACGATGTGATGGGATTCAGCCGGCGCCCAACACACACACACACACACACACACACACACACATTCACGTCATCTCTGATGGATGGATGTGTGAGCATTTGTTTTCCTCCTTGGGTACATTTACAGTATGCTGTCAGTGTTTGCATTAGTTGCTGTTCACACACATACACACACACACACATACGCACACATACTCAGGCCTTATAGGGCAGCTTAAGGTGGAAAAGTGTGTGTCATGTGTTGATGGATTGAAGAGGTAATTTCACTGTGTGTGTGTGTGTGTGTGTGTGTGTGTGTTTATTATTGTAGTGCAAAATAAAATATAAGGTGCAGTGAACAGAGTTGTGTAAGAACATATAAAGTGCATAGTGACTGTATGTTATGACCAGAGTTTTAGCTGTTATTGTACAGTGTGATGGCGTGTGGCAGGAAAGATTTCCTGTATCTGTCCCTTCGACAGCGGAGCTGGAGCAGCCTGTGAGAGAAGGTACTCCGCTGTCTGTCTACTGTGTGATGGAGAGGGTGCTGATCATTGTCCATGATGGATAACAGTTTGTTCAGCGTTCTCCTCTCCACCACGGTCTCAAAAGTCTCCAGCCTGAGACCCAGTACAGAGCCAGCCTTCTTGATGATTTTATCAAGTCTGTTAGTGTCGCTGGCTCTGATGCTGCTGCCCCAACACACGGCAGCAAAGAAAAAGGCGCTGGCAACAACAGACTGGTAGAAGATCTCCAACATCTTGCTGCACACGTTGAAGGATCTCAGCTTCCTCAGGAAATGTGTGTGTGTGTGTGTGCTGAATCCCATCACATTGTGAGCGAGAGAGAGAACACGGAAACAGAATAATAGTAAATGGCCAATTGTAACCTCTCTCTCTCTCTCTCTCTCTCTCTCTCTCTCTCTCTCTCTCTCTCTCTCTCTCTCTCTCTCTCTCTCTCTCTCTCTCTCTCTCTCTCTCTCTCTCTCTCTCTCGGCCTAGATCTCACACTGTAATTGAACCCACATGCTTGGCGTCATACCATCTACGCCTCGCTCCTCCTATTCCCTCCCTCTGTCTCTTTTTCACTCTCACTTTGTCCAGCCATCCGTCCACTCTTGTCATCCATCTTTGTCTGATAATCAAAATGATTTCCGTCTGAATTTCTGAATCATGACCCCTAGTGTTTCTGTTCCTGACTGTCAGCAGAGAAACACAAGAAGCTTTTCTTCTCTTTTCTTAATTAGCAGTTTAAAACCTCACTTCTACTTAATTTCAATGTGAATGACATTTCTCTTACATTGATATTTTTGGCACTGATCTTGTCTAGGCAGTGTCTAAAACACACACACACACACACACACACACACACACACACACTAAGGTCATTCACTGATATGAAGCAGAGTGGAATGGATGAGCTGTGTCATTCTGCCCTTGAGTCAGACACAACCCTGTGTGTGTGTGTGTGTGTGTGTGTGTGTGTGTGTGTGTGTGTGTGTGTGTGTGTGTGTGTGTGTGTGTGTGTGTGTGTGTGTGTGTGTGTGTGTGTGTGTGTGTGTGTGTGTGTGTGTGTGTGTGTGTGTGTGTGTGTGTGTGTGTGTGTGTGTGTGTGTCTTCAAGATCCTCTGTTTGTAGTGTATTTCTCCCATTTGTGTGCACACACTCACACACACTTGCACTTGCACACCCACAGTATAGTTTAAGAGCCAGTGTCCTGAGTCGGTTTTACCTTTTTTAAAATATTTCAATATCGTAACCTGACAGAGAGAGAAGTAATAGATTACTCATTACTAATTTCAAAAGTAGTTTTATTACTGTACTCTCTAAGAGTAGTAATCTTCTACTCTACTCATCATTACTTTTCCGTTACACCCTCTATAAATTGATTACATTACTTTTTATTGTTTTTATTACTTTCTATATTGAATTTAATTTATTATTTGATATATTATATCTTTTAACTGTATATTATTATTTAAAAAAATTCATTCCACTACTGGTTGCTGGAAAAAGTAATAATATTACTCCAGTGATACATGGAGGGAGAAACAGACAGAAAGCAACAGAGAGATTAGTCTAGTTTAAAGTGTGTTTAGTGAGTTTGTGAAATATTAGTGTGAGTAATTTTCTGTTCCTGAACGGAGCGCTGCGTTACGATGTGATTGCATGTTTGTGTTTTGTAATCACATGCTCTGTCAGTCTCACCTGCCTGAGTGAATGGCTTTGAGGAGCCTCCTGTAGCGCCGCTGGCTTCCCATCCATGTCTCCCCTGTCATTTTTGCAGCAGGTGGCGACGGCAGTAATTTGAGTTTCGGTTCTATTTCTGTCCCAGTTTTCATTCTAGTTTCTAGGTTTCAGCACTCACACTGTACTTAGATGGACCCTTTACACTGTACTTAGATGGACCCTTTACACTGTACTTAGATGGCTTCATATTTCTCATTTCCTCTAACAGTCGTGTCATTTTTCTACATAGAAGGAAACGCTGGTGTTTATTTAATACCGCTCCACTGTATTATCTGTATTGTTACTTCCTTGTGTGGCCTTGAGTGTTAACCCAGACATCAAAACATCTTCATAGTTGGCAAATCTAATTCCAGACAATAAGCAGAGCGCGCGCGCGCGCACACACACACACACACACACACACACACACACACACACACACACACACACACACACACACACACACACACACACACACACACACACACACACACACACACACACACACACACACACACACACACACACACAGAGGAAGACAGATGTATATGTATGTCAGGATGTTATCATCACATCTCCAGCAGGGCTTCGCTTTGACGAGTGTCTGTTTATGTTAGTCATAACACCTGAAAGCAGAGGAGGAGACACACACACACACACACACACACACACACACTCACACACTGTGGGTTGCTAAAGATGATGGAGAGATAGAGGTATAGAGGGAAGGAATGCAGAGGTAGGGATGTTGTGAAGGAGGTGGAGAAACAGAGGAGGGATGAAAGAGGAGATTAAGGGGAGGGGAGAAGGGGGTGGGGTTTTGTCTGCTACTCTTGCATGTGTTTTATAAATGTGTCACCACACTGAGAGTCACAAACACACACACAAAGGGACCAATGACACAAGGGCACGCCTGATTGGTGGACCAGCTCATCAGCCCTGTTTGTCATTGGTGAATGGCGGCTTCACTCCTTTTTGATTGGCTGCTAACTGTTACCCTGAAGACCAGCTGAGGGAAAACATATATTTCATTGCTAAGGATGAACTACAGTAATATTCTCTCTCTCTCCTCTGTGCAGCACTTCTCCGAGCTCCTCGATGACCTATCCCAGGATGCCTTGTTGGGCCAGTTGCTCAGCGACCCCTTCCTGTCTGGGGTGAGAGGGGGAGTCGAGGCCATGGAGGGGGAGGATGGGGAGGACCTGGCCCCGTCCTCTCCTCTGCCCCCCCACATCACGGCCGAGCACAGCTACTCGCTGTGCGGTGACAGCAGACCCCAGTCTCCCCTGTCGCACCTCAATGGAGAGCAAGGCAGTGAGGCAGGTGAGAACCAGGTGGTCGGATGGATGGATGAGACGACGTCTGTAGTCGTCGTTTTGTGAACTCAGGACCTAAATAACCTTCTGATATCAGTTCAAAACAGTTTTAATATGATTTCTTCTGAGCCTTAATATCATATTGTGAAAACTTTCTGCTTGTGTGGGTTGATGTTGAACTTGGCCACATCCTGCATGTCGCCCTCCATCACGTGCTTCCTGGGTAAGATAAGATAATTGGGTCGTTGCTGCAGCAAATGCTGATAGGATCCAGCAAAGAAAATACAATATAGATAAAATATAATAATAATAAAGCAGATCTACAGAAGGACATGTACAGTACCAGTCAAGAGTTTGGACACACTTACTCATAGAAAGGGTTTTTCTTTATTTTTACAATTTTCCACTATTTTAGAATAATAGTAAAGTCATCAAAACTGTGAAATAACACAAAAGGAATTATGCAGTGACCAAAAAAATTATTCCACAAATGAACTTTTAAAGGCCACAATCACTATGTGAGTGAAAATGATGATTTAATCATTGTGGTTCAACATTCTCCACCTCTAAAGTCTAAATGAAAACTACTTGTTGGGGGTGCATTTCAATTGAATTAAAATGTAAGTTTTGAAAATAAATTCATACACAGGCATCAACTTCTCTATTTCAAGCATTTAAGCATCAAGCCTTTATATCAAAATGTCTTTAAGATCATGAGAAACAGAAAACAGGTGTGTCCAAACTTTTGACTGGTACTGGTGTATATAATGTCATAACAATACTGATGAAGCTCCATGTCCACTGTCCTGTAGGGGACTCAGATGGGGGAGATTCTGCGGACTGGCCCATGGAGCAGGAGGAGGCCATGGAGGGTCTCCTTTGTGAGACTCCTTCCCTCCTCCCCACCCTGTCCCTCTCCCTGGCCTCCACCGACGGGCCCCAGGCACCCGAGGGCCCCGCCGTGGCCCCGGCCGCTGCGCCAGCACAGACCGCCGTCACCAGCCACAACCAGGGCAAGGTCGTCAAGGTGAGACCAACGGCAGAATGAAGAATATACAGCACGCACGCACACGCACACGCACACGCACACGCACACGCACACGCACATACACACACACACACACACACACACACACACTTATACTAGGAACACATGCACAGTCTACCCTTTGGTTTGTCGATATATGGGGCCAATATTGGGCATTTATTAAGAACGAGCCAGTCAGTATTGCCCAACTCTGATATGATGCTTACATATTTAATGTAGAGTTGATCAATACTACACTTTATTCACACATTTCACACGTCTGCTTTTGCATTAAGTAAAATTCAGTACAAATTACAGTGGGCGTAACCTTGCTGTCTGTCTCTCTTCCTCCAGGTGAAGGAGGAGAGTGTTTTCCCTCAGATTAAACTAGAACCTCATGAAGTGGATCAATTCCTCAACCTCTCACCCAAAGGTCAGACTTCAAACTCTCTCTCTCTAGCTCCCTCTCTAGCTCTCTCTCTAGCTCTCTCTCTCTCGTTCACCAGTTGTCCGATGCTTTGACGCCCTCTGCTGGCTGCTCCCTCTAATCGCTGCATCATCAGTTAAAAATATGTTACGGCCCATACACATGAATAAGTGCAGGTTAATGCATATAACAATGTGTATAATACTAATAATATTGGGATATTATTACATTATCCAGGAATCTATTACATTTTATTACATTTTCAACACAGTTAGTACAATGTCTGGCAGTTACGTTATAAGCTGTAACTTTAATTAGATTGAATATATGAATTAATAGTACTACTAATAATAATAATAACAAGCGGTTATCAGCAGATTCAATCCAAATGATCAGTATTGGTATCAGCCTTCAGAAATCCATATCGGTCCAACTCCACCTTGCACTCCTTTTTTTTTTGGTGATCCAGGATTTGATTTCTTCACCCCTGGATGAGATGGTCAGTAAAATGAAAAGCAGCGTAGAGAGCGACCGGTAGACCCGTGTGATTTGTTGTTTCAGGTCTGGAGTCGCTGCAGATGCCTCCCACTCCTCCCAGTTCCCACGGCAGCGACTCGGAGGGCAGCCAGAGCCCGGTCCACGCCCCCCCGGGCCTGTCGTGCCCCGCCTCCCCCAACAGCCCCCAGCCGTCGCAGCCCGGCCTGAAGGGGGCGCCGCCCCGCGCTCCCTCCTCCCTGTCCAACTCCCCCCTGCTCACCGCTCCTCACGTGAGTAGGGAGTTAAATGTCGACTCATGGGTTTGAACTTTTTTGTTTTTCTGTCCATCACACCTGATCTGATTTTGATGAAACATTACATTACATTACAGTCATTTAGCAGACGCTTTTATCCCAAAGCGACTTACAATAAGTGCATTCAACAAAGGTAGGTAAGAAAACTACTAGTCACCAGAAATCATAAGTGCATTTCCTTCCTAAACAAGCAACTAAGAGCATAACTAGTGTTAATGTAAGAGTGCAATAAGTTAGCAACCTACTTATCTTAACAAATGAGACAAATAGAGAATCGAATAAACAAGAGCTAAGACAAATAAGTGTATCCAAGTGTATCCAAAAGCCAGTAAACAAGAGCTCAGGCACATAAGTGATGACAAGTAGTCAAGGCTAGGAGGAAGGGTCAGGTGAAACCCGGGTGACGCATCCACTATCTGTTGACATCTCAGACGCCACTTGTCTGATTTTGACCAAACTTACTGATCGGCCCAAGAAGAGCCTGCATCATTCGTGACACGTTTAGTTGTTTACTGAGGTCATCTGATAACGAGAGTCATTTGTCTCATTTTCCCATCTTTCTTTTCTAGAAACTCCAGGGGTCGGGTCCTCTGATGCTGACCGAGGAGGAGCGCCGTACGCTGGTGGCTGAAGGTTACCCGGTGCCAACCAAGCTGCCCCTCACCAAGGCTGAGGAGAAGGCACTGAAGAAGATCCGCAGGAAGATCAAGAATAAGGTACAAACGGCTACACTGATATATTGGGCATTAAAATCAGATCTGGTCCTGTCGGTGTCGTCCACCTCTGATATGATGGATATGATGCAGTTATACTAGGTATTTGCTTTAGGCAGCTTCAAGCCAGGGTATAACACACAAGCACACACACACACACACACACAGTAATTTACATCATATTATCTCTCTCTCTCTCCCTCTCTCTCAGATCTCGGCTCAGGAGAGTCGCAGGAAGAAGAAGGAGTACATGGACGCCCTGGAGAAGAAGTAAGTCCTCCTCCTGATTGTAAAAAAAACTAAAAACAACAAAGACAACAAATATTTCTGTGTCCCTACAGTGTCCTACAATGTTATTAGGTGGAAATGGTGAGTTTTTCACTGACCTGCAATACCCATGTTTCACCACAGGGTGGAGACCTGCTCCAACGAAAACAACGAGCTGCGCAGGAAAGTGGAGAATCTGGAATGCACCAACAAGTGAGAGATTCATGCTGCCTATATACAATACACACACACACACACACACACACACACACACACACACACACACACATGGGTAGTTCATATGTAACAACATAGCTTCTGTCTCTGACCCCCAAATAGACGCTGTTATTGCGCAATTAAACTATTCTCCATTTTGCTGGGACCGCCTGGACCCATCTCAAGCACCCCTGGGGGCCCCTGGGCCTAATTTTGACAACCACTTAACTCAATCTTTCCTTTTCCTCCACATTGTTTTGAAGGTCTATGTAGTGCAGTTGAGAGGGGCAGGAAGATAGGTTGGGGGAAACTTTGCTGGATATCATTTGCAAATAAAGCTCAATAAAAAGCTCCCTGTGGATCTGTTCAGCCGCAGTTTGGCGTCCTCTGCTTGGTTACATGCATAGTTATGAGGCTATTTTAATATAAAATGTAAAATGCTCATGCTCAGTGCCTTAAATAGATTGTTTTGTTTGTTCTCATTACACATGGATGAACTGTGTATGTGTGTGTGTGTGTGTATGTGTGTGTGCGCCCAGTGGAGTGTGTTAAGTGTAGTTGGAACACAGCTGTTTTGGTTCTTGTTTTGCACTCTGTGGTAAAGTAGGTTTTATCATTGCTGTCTAAAAGTTAAATGAACCAGTTGTGTGTGCGTGTGTGTGTGCGTGTGTGTGTGTGTGTGTGTGTGCACCTGGATAGTGTGCTTGTGTTGTTTGAGAGTTCAGCTGTAATAGGTTTTATCATTGCTGTCTAAAAGTTAAATGAACCAGCTGTGTGTGTGTGTGTGCGTGTGTGTGCGCACCTGGATAGTGTGCTTGTGTTGTTTGAGAGTTCAGCTGTAATGATGTAGTGCAGAACCTCAGTGGAATAACATTTGACTAGTGAATGGAGTGTAAATCACATGCAGATTAAACATCAGTTTGCTTTGTACTAAAAGTTGGATATCTGCAAGTTAGTGTCCACCTCTGATATGATGCAGGTTGATTGATTACATATTTAGCAAATACTACATTGGTTGTCTATAGGAAGCCCTTAACCTGAATTGATTCTTATGAGACATTTTGATCGGATTCCACACAAATATCATGAATATGTGTATGCACACACATACACACCATCTTTCCTGTCACCTTCCACTGTAAATTAGCTAATAATGTAGAGATACCTTAAAAATCAAATCAACTTTACCTTGGTAGGGATGGTAGCATGGTTTCCATAGTAACGTCAGTGGGGTGGATATTATGAGTTTGTTTAAGAAGGGACACACGCTCCCCTTTTATTCCCTGCTTGTGTGCATCTGTACCGTATATATCTGCTGTGTGTGTGTGTGTGTGTGTGTGTGTGTGTGTGTCTGCACACATGTGCGTGTGTGTCTAATCTGCGCCTCTGTCCCTCCCCAGGTCTCTCCTACAGCAGCTGCAGTCTCTGCAGGCGGTGGTAACAGGCAAGGTCCACAAGTCCTGTAGGATGGCTGGCACCCAGACATCATCATGCCTAATGGTACGTGTGTGTGTGTGTGTGTGTGTGTGTGTGTGTGTGTGTGTGTGTGTGTGTGTGTGTACCAACAGGAGATTGTGATTATGAAACATTGATTAAAATATTGAATTGAAAACATCTGCTTCCATCATTCATTAGCAGTTTAGCATTTTGTTTGATTCATAATTAATGAATGTACTTTGTCTCTCTCTCTCTCTCTCTCTCTCTCTCTCTCTCTCTGTGTGCCTGTCTCTCTCTCTCCCCCTGTCTCTCTCTCTCTCTAGGTGGTAGTGTTGTGTTTTGCTGTGTTTCTGGGTAGTTTCTACCCCAGCAGTCTGACTCCCTGCTCCACCATCACTGAGACTGGCCCCGCCTCTAATCAACTGTCTGTCCAAGAGTCCTACACAGCCACAGGTACACTACATACTGTACATAGTCATACTGTATGTACACATCCGCATGCATGCATAGATACATATACACATACATACAAACTTACACAAATACACACATACATACATAAATATTTATAAATACATACATATATACTAGACTTTTATTGTGATTATTGCAACCAAAAAAGGCTTGAAGACCAATGTAGACATAGTTTGTTGACATCTGGTTTAATTGGACCATCACTGTGATGACATTTGTTATTTAATATATATTGCAGGGATTGGTTGAATTTGCATGAATTACAAACCTGAGTGCAAGAGATTTACACACACTGAGACTGGCTGCTGCTCTAAACGGCTACTAGAGACCCGTCAATACGTCATTACAGCTACACACACACACACACACAGAGAGAGAGAGAGACACACACAGTGAGAAGTATTTTTAGGCAGTTTTCAGCTGAACTGACCCGTGCTGCTGCCATCATCAGTATCCACCAGTTAAAAAGCTATGGAGGACTAATATAACATTGCAGGTAATCAGAATCCATCTATAGCACTGCAATAAAAGCAAAAGAGACTGATTAGAGTAGTTGACCTTTGGTCACATCCTCTCCTCTCCCTCCCACACACACACACACACACACACACACACACACACACACACACACACACACACACACACACACACACACACAAATACACTCAAAGAAATAGCGTTTGGATATAATATTCTTGACAATCATATTCAGTCTATTAGAAGAGTTGACCTTTTGCTGCATTCTCTCTTGTCCCTCCCACACACACACACACACACACACACACACAGAAACACGACAGGCAATAAATTGTGGTGCTACCAACCTGAATGTGAGAAAGTGTGTGTGTGGGTTGGTTTTTAATTGTGTGTGTGTGTGTGTGTGTGTGTGTGTGTGTGTGTGTGTGTGTGTGTGTGTGTGTGTGTGTGTTTTAAGTAGTTTTAAAAGCTTTATTATCCTCATACTGAATGGATTTTCCCATGAATGCTGTTATTTTAATAATTAAAGATGGAAATATACAGACACAGAGCGTAGTGTGGCTGTTTTTCCTGGGATAGTAATAAACCCTTCACATTATATACATACTTTTCCTGTCTTTCTTTCCTCCATCCATCACTTATCTTTTTTCTCTCAATCTTTTTTTCTCCCTTTCCATCACTTCCTCAGTGAAGTCCAGGAATCTGTTATCTACCTATGAAGATGAGCAACCACACCTCCTCGGTCTGGGCGGAGAATATCCCGACCAATGGGAGGACATGCCTGCTGTCGTCATGGCAGCGTGGCGTCGCTCCGAACAACTGAAACTGGTGGTGGAGCCCAGCAGGGCAGAGACGCACCCACCTTTCAGAAATAACAGCAACGATACGCAGACAACACAAAACCTACTGCTGGACCTGCACAGGTACAACACACACACACACACACACACACACACACACACACACACACACACACACACACACACACACACACACACACACACACACACACAGATATACACAGGAACTGTAACAGGATAGTTGCTAAAAGCCACAAATTTCTCTCTCTCTCTCTCTCTCTCTCTCTCTCTCTCTCTCTCTCTCTCTCTCTCTCTCTCTCTCTCTCTCTCTCAGGTCTTTGGAGCAGAGGGTGAATGAGAGCAGTAGTAAATTGATAGAGCTGGAGCGAACGGTTAATGAGACCTCCTGAGGTTCACAACCCCCCGCCCCCATCCCAACCCTGACCCTGGGGGTTAAGGCCCTTAACCCTCACAACCTTTGACCTTCCCTCTCTAGAGCATGGTTCAGTGTCCTGGAGCAAACCTTGTGCCCACTGACGATTGTTTAAGGTCTTTTTTCTGCCATTTCTGCTTAATTGCATAGTACACTGTAATAAAAATAATAACAGGGCACTGGCTGCCTTCATTTTTGAAGTGAAGTTGCACTGAATAGTTTTCTACATTAGTCAACTTACCGATATTAGTTGTACTTATTTACCTAGTTACCTTAATTGACCCTGTGTTGAATCAAACATATTGCATACAGATAAATTATATCTAGTGATTTAAGTAGTGTGGCATTCAATCCAGTGGACAGGTTTATGAAAATTGGAGATGTGAGGCTTTTTACAGGACACTGACGAGCATAAGAGCACGGAGGACCTCTGTATTTATAGAACCCTTTTTTTGTTTTTTGAAAATGTATTGCTCTTTGTAGTTCTTTTATTTTTAAATAATGTTTTTATTCCATTTCAGTAATGCATACATCCCATTTTGATACTTATTTGTGTTCATATTTTGTGTGGTTTTATTTTATTGTACTCTTTTATATATTGTTCATATTTTCTTCACCTATTGTTTCATATGTCGAGTACTTTCTTTATTATGTTATTAGCTCAGGGTTCCTTCACGTGTCCGAAAGGTCTGAAAACAAATTAAGAAGAATGAATTTGATCACTTCCGGGTCTTAAAAGATTAGGAAGTGCACAGAAAGTCTGCAGAACAATGAGGGAAATTGGCATGTAGGGACCCTGCCAGCTATGTTTCAGCCATTTGAGTCAGCTCTGTCTTTGATATGATGGCCACTGTGTATAAGTCAGGAGACTATCCATGGGACTCTGTGTCCTGTGATATAATTTTATAAATAAGGGTTTTCCAAAAGGCTTAGTTGATAAAAAGCATCTTAGGGGGCTCTCCGACCATGCACTGCATTTATTTATAATTCCTATGAAATTTTGTGAAATGAGCACAATGTCTTGAACTACAAATCGTGCACGAAAAGTGAGAGAATTGCTTTTTTCCCACCAGAAAAGAATTACGTGAGGGAGACACGACTAGAAACAGGAAGTAGTTTGACGTTTAAATGGCAGGGTGGAAAGTGTGGTAGTCGGATATATTTACCTGCAACTCCAGCAACTTGGGTTCAGTTCCCAACTCAACTGTGAGTTTAAATTAAGTTTAAGTTAAGTTAAGAGTTAAGTTTTAGCCAAAGTTTTTCTTATTCAACCACGACCAAAACATTACCCTAGCCTTAGCCAAACTGTTTTAGTTGTCCGGCCTTAACCAAAGTTATATTACTGGCTAATCTTACCCGTTAGCTAACCTTTCCCCGTTAGCTAACTTTCCACATGACAAACGGGAGAAATTGGCACATCGCAATTTGCGATATTGTCACATAATCTGGTTCATTCGTTCGTGTCCGCAAAATAATAATAGTAACCTGCGTTTCAGAATACGTGCTCATTTCGTGACATTTTTATCTTGATCTTTGATCTTGGACAATCCCAGAGCGTCATAAAAGTCCAACACTTTAATACTATGAGTGCGGGAACGGAAATCCATGCATTTTTCCTAGTTGAGGACAAATTTCGCTTTTGCAGTAACTAATGCCGTTGTGGCCTTTAGTCCTGCGATGCTTTTGGAAGACCTTGAGGCACTCTGGCTTTCATTGTCAACTCCTACAGTGCATTTGCAAAATATCCCTTTATATCGTGACATAGAGTCATTATCTTTCTCTGTGTCTGCCAAAAAAATCCCAGAAAATATATATCTATTTTTGTAAATATGAGTTAATAAAGTCTAAATGTGTTGGGATCTGTAGTTTATGGACCAATCCATAATTCATTCAGTTTTTTGGGGATGCTATATTGATAAATTATGAAGTACAATGAAGTACAATGCCTTAGCTTTTTGTGCTGACCTCCTGTTGGGTTTAGTTTGTTAATAACAGGTCATTGCTTTAAAAATCTTAAAGATGGATGATTGACGTTTATGAGCTTTACTGAAACGTTCTTAGTTGTTAAGACCTTCTTTAACACTGATCCAGACCAAGGGCCAGTTCACTTTAAATTTTCTCTATTCAAGTGGTAAAATAGAAACTAATCCATTTGGTAGCAACTCCTCCTGAGTAATTTCTTAATGGGTTGGGTAGAACGGCTTTCTCATGCCAAAAAGATATCATTGGAGTTTTGAGTAAAGTCCACTCTCTGAATTGAATTTAAAGTGAATTGAGCCCCAAAGTGTTCTGACCTAAAGATATTTGGACTTAAAGGGCTTTGTGTAGACTTTCGCTAGTGATACTGAGTAATTTCCTTTTGAGCATATTGTTATTGTCAAGTGAAAACCTCATAATTCCAATTTTGGTGAGTGTCATGTTTCAAATTAAAAGATAAGTAGGTACTCTATGGGTTGAGAAAGTTCTGCAACCCTTGGGTTCATTAAACCCTTTCTAAACCTTTTGGATAAATGCAAGATACAAGGTTTTCACCTGACAACAGTGATGTCTCACATGTACCGTGGCTGACTGCTCCGTTGACGAGCACATGTTTAAACCCGCTGAGTTATGTTCAGTCGCACGGTCCTGCCCTGTTCAGGCTTTAACATGTCGAAACCATCAAATGTAACACACACGGTGGTGCATGTTTCTTGACCTTATGACCCAACAAGCAGCCCAGGGTCATTGAACCACACCACACAAGTTTTATTCCCTGTGAAAATTTTGTCCTGGTGAGTTTGCTTAAAGCTTGGGAGGTCAGCGGCTCTGTCAACAAGGATTTATTCTCAAATCTAAATGTTGTTATGATTTATTAATTATGGTCTTATTTCTCTGGCGGTCTTAGTGTTGAGAAGCCAAAACCTCATTCTTCACTGCCGGTTCCTGAAAAGGACTAGACAGGAGAGGTCATAGGGAAATGTTTGTCTCTCTCAGGCACTAGAAAAATGTCTGGACTGACACAAGATAAACAGTAAAATGTACCCCGATCTGATTGCTTTCCATGTTTGGTTTTCATGGGAAAAGTCCGATGTGGTTCACTCGGGTTAAAGTCAACAGGTGGGGGACTATCGGCTTCATTCAACTGGCTAGTGAGGATACTTTTGTGAAAACCACCAGCCAGGGGAGGGCGGCTTGGTAACATTTCCACCCCTCTTAGATCAGATTTTATTTCTGTTGCTCCTGTGTAAAGCCAGCCTGAACTAGGCTTTCTGTCTTTTTCGTTTCAAATGAATAAAGTATTTTCCTTAGTAAAAGCATATTCCCTGCGACTGAGTGTGTGTTTTTTCTTAGGTGCGTGGGTGGGTGGGTTTTTCTTAGGAGACTACCAGTAAATGTGACAAATAGGAACTGTGCTCAATCTGAATCTCCCTCTGCCAGAGATACAAACACATTGCTCCCACAAGCCTGACCAGATGTCATTCAAATGTGTCTATTCAAATACTGGCAGGTGTACACAAATCTCATCAGGATCCCTCGATCTTCCTCCCCGTCCAAACTAGAGTATGTTTCTAAAGATAATGTGACGCTTTGTTAATCCCTGTAGGGAGATTAACATTTTTATACCCCTCTCCTCAGAGGTCAGAGGTCAGGGGTCAGCTAGGGAACAGCACCCTGGAGCTGGTGAGTGTCTTCCTCAAGGACACTTCAGCAGGGTGGATGCTTGCTGACACAGGCTTGAACCCGGCTCCTTTGGTGTGTGTGTGTGTGTGTGTGTGTGTGTGTGTGTGTGTGTGTGTGTGTGTGTGTGTGTGTGTGTGTGTGTGTGTGTGTGTGTGTGTGTGTGTGTGTGGGGGTGGGGGGTGGGTGGGTGGGTGGGTGTGGGTGTGGGGGTGGGTGGTTGTGGGTGTGGGTGTGTCATAAAAAAGGCGTAAATCTAGTAAGGCTAACTGATGCAGAAAAGCACTAACATTTATATTTACATTTACATAAGGTACTAAAGGGACCCAAAAAAAAGTGCAAAAACTAAAAATGCACAATAGAAAATGTTTCGTCACTGGGCCCTCATCGGTTGTGTGAGACTTCAAATTATTTTCCTTAGCTGGCTTCAAATTAAGTTAGGGCCAAATCCCATTATGGTAGAAATGTCCAGATGGGCTTTGCTAAGCAGAGTCTCATGGTTGACATGCTGAACCAGAGTGGAGTTTCTCCTTCCTTTTGCCTGACGAGTAAAGGTCTTAAAATAGATCGGCAATTGATGCCAAACAACATCGCAAAAAATAATAATTCATTGCTATGACTATGCTATGAGGCACAACCCCACAGCTTCAGAACTGTCCAGCAGTCCCATAGTAGAGGTGTGGGAACAGGAAATGCTCGTACTGCTCCAGTGACGTCGGTATGAGTAACAAAACGGATCTGGATGTTCTTATAAGTGTGATGAAACGCTGGCATCATAATTTGATTTAGCACAGGATGACAGGCTGTGTTACTTTTTCCAAATGGTAAAACCTGGATCTATTGTCTGAATCTATTACGCTGCTAATAGTGGATTTTATAAACCTAGGCTTTGATAGGTAGACAATGTGCTATCTGTTGTATCTCATTTATCAACCAAAGCTTTGAACGAAAAGCAATTCTGCTGCCAATTAGCCTGTGGTCATTATTTTTTATATTACAGAGGAATAACCTTCTAAAATCCTTATATAAATCTCAAATCTGAATGAATATATCCCAAATAAAGAACATATACAAATAAATACGCTTTAATTGTTGAGTCGTCCAGGTCCAGAGGAAGAAAAGCAGGCCCAGACCATGACACTCACATTTATTATGTATTTGTTATGGCATTTTTGATTTATGACCAAACAGTTCAATCAATGTCCAGGGAACAGACTTCCAGAAATCTTCAGGTTTGCCCAGCTGGCCTCTGGCCGCTTTGTTCTTTTTAGACAGTAGAGGTTTCTTCCTGGCTACTCTTGCATGAATGCCATTTCTATTCAGTGTTCCTATAGTTGATGGATGCACAATGACATCAGATGCAGTGATGGATCTCTGGATGGTAAACTCGTTTACAATATGTGATCAGGGAGATCTAATTGCATTACAAGAATTTGGGAAATGATTTATGGTGATTGCAGTTTGCAGACAGAAATTATGTTAAGGTCAAACGGTGCACCTTGGGCCCGATGACTTGAAAAGCCTGGTGGGTAATATTATTGTCAGCATGACAGAACTGGCAGTCTGTCTGGACGCTGTACCCATCAACAACCCCAGTTTATGGACTGTGTGTGTGTTTGTTTAGAGTCAGAAAGTTAGAGAGAGAGAGATGCTGTGTGTTTTGAGAGAGGGTAAGACTGAGAGGTTGTGTGTGTGTGTGTGTGTGTGTGTGTGTGTGTGTGTGTGTGTGTGTGTGTGTGTGTGTGTACTTGTGCACGCACGTCCGTGTGTGCTCACCCTGTGCCCTACTTTCTGACTGATGATGCTGCAGAAAGGAGTGGGAATATCCCACAATGCCCCACTCCTTGTCCCATGGGCCAGATAGATGGATGGATGGATGGATAGATAGATAGATAGATAGGTAGGTAGGTAGGTAGGTAGGTAGATAGAGAGACAGACAGACAGATAGATAGCTGGTGCAACTTGTCGTCGCCGCTGATCTCGCGCACCGAACATGTTTATTGTCGTCGCCCCGCCGCAGCTCGCAGCGTTGCCATTTCCAGACCGGCGTTAAGCCAGACAGAATCAAACATTCGACTTCCGGTCGTAGCTTTCAAAATAAAAACTTCCTTATTGACGAACGCACTGCAACATTTTTTTGAGTAACACAAAACACCAAAGTGTAAACAAATAATATATTTGAGGAGGCATCTGCATAGTATTTGGTCAGCTTGCTAATGTCCATCTAACTCGTAGTTGCATTATTTTAGTTTTGTTAAATTAACTTGCTGACTAGTTAGCTAGCTAACAGTTTGTGGCGGTTGAGCAGACTCTTACACTACAACTAAGAGTGTTTTGGAGTAGAGACTAGGGCTAAAGACAAGACAGTTTACTGTGTCACAGTAAATGTGGAATCAAATGTACTGGAATAAAACAACTCTTAACTATAGTATTACTGAATGGATCTACATCCACACCACCACACTATATTTCTTTAGAGATTTTTTTTTCCTAAACTGTTTGATATATATTTAGACAACCGATTCTCCAATGGACCTCCATGATTAGACCAACCGTGGTTAGTATAATAGTACATTTCTATTGCAATTACAAACCTGGTATACTTCCCCTCCGCACAAATGTCCGGTTTTATTTTGAAGGCTAAATCGCCTTATTTCCCCTTGTGTCCTGGGCAACTCTGGCAGCTTGACGCAACTCACTCCCTTTCTGTCAGGGCTTGCGAAGTATAGGTCGGTCGTCCGGGCGGCTGCGCGTGCTGCCTGCCTGGCTGCGGCAACAAACGGCGGTCAGCGGTCAAAAATCTCAACGGTCATAAACTGCAACGGTCAAGCTGATTAACACTTTTCCTTTCTTTTAAAAAAGGGGGAAAAAATCAGGAAAATTTCCTTTCTACCACCGGCGTCTGTGTTCACTCACAACCCGGGTAGAAGGGGGTCCAGTGCGGGGCGAGAGAGTGAGGAACGACCGGCATGGACCCCCTGGTGAAGGACCGCAGCTGCCCGGCAGCCGGGGGAGTCAGCGGGCGGTTAGCCTCTCTCGGAGCTGACGGGGGCGACTCGGAGTCCGGTGCCGGCTCGGAGGAGGCTGCCATGGGCTGCTGCAGCGATACGTTTAGCAGTCTGCCTGACATGGAGCAAGAAACGCTGGAGGAGAAATTAAGAGGACTGGCGTTCAGAAAACAGACCTCGTATAGGTGAGTGGAGAATGGGGAGGATGTTGGGACAGGATATGGGCCAGAGAAGGGCATGTTTGTATTTGTATTCGGCTGTTTGTATTTATTTGGATATTTTAGTGACAGGCCTAATTGGGTGATATTTAGATAAGTTGAGAAGGCTGTGTGAATTTCTTTTGCTAGGCTCTGACGGTACATGTAACGTTATTATTTTGAGGGTATTGTGAGAATTATCAGTAAGCTAGCTAAACCCCAAGCTTATGAAGACTGACACACACACACACACACACAAACACACAAAGCGAGCCTATGATGTAGGTTATTTCGTTATTTTGACAGCTGAATTCTCTGACACACATGGTCTCGTAGCCCTAGTCAAGGCTGTAGTAGCCACTAGCCACTATAATCTTCTCCACCATACTGTAACGATCTCTATGTCGTTGAATCATACAAAGCTGCTGCTCTCATCTTAGCCCTCGGTGCTAAATACATTTGTGCATAGGGTTTAAAATACGCAACAGTGAAGGCGCGTGTGTGTGAGCGCGCGCGCGTATTTCCCTGTGGTTATGTCTCCCTGTTGTGTGGGAGCGCGTGAAGGGGGAGGGGGAGAAATACTATTGATTTGGCTGTGTGTGTGTGTGTGTGTGTGTGTGTGTGTGTGTGTGTGTGTGTGTGTGTGTGTGTGTGTGTGTGTGTACATGTGTGTGTGTACATGTGTGTGTGTACATGTGTGTGTGTACATGTGTGTGTGAATGCCAGCAGCAGCCTGACACCCCGGTGCGACTGGCAGCTGCTGATGATAGTGAAAACTGGCCAGAGACCAAAACACACACACAAGGCAGTTTGTCAGAAGGCCACTGTAGGGAATGTGTCTATTTTTTTCTGTCTGTCTATCTGGGTCTGTCTGTGTACGTGTCTGCCTCTGTATTGGAAACGATCTGTCTCTGGAGGTCAAATCAATAACTTTAAATGACTTGTTTGTTGTCTGATTTGGGCTGTGGCCCACAGAGTGGCCCACAGTGTAAATGGATCATTTCACATTTCTGGTGTTGTGGCACGGTAAGGGGACAATTTATCCAAAATCCAACCATGCAGTCAAAGCTTTAGCACTGGGACAGCGAGTTAAGATTTATTGCTATAGACTCATCTTCAGTGTAGTATGGATTTCAAATCAACAGTTGAAAATTAGTTTAAATATTAGGCCGTCACAACGTTTGGTAATTGTCTTCTTCTTGGCTTCCATGTTATAAGTGTTAAATGACGACAGCAAAACAGGCCAACTTAAGCTCACTGACCCAATATTGAACCTTTGACTGTATAGTTATAGGGATTTCTAGTGTTTCTAGTTTTCAAAAAATCTACCTTTTTTCCCTGGCTCTTATGTTTTTACCTGGACCTGATATGTTCCATTTGCTTTTATAATCACGAGTGAATGATTATTTTGACGTAAAATGTGCATTTTCTTTCTCAGAATAGGCCATGTGGAGGAAATTGTACAAACTGGTCAAGGGACATAGGAAGTAGGAGTAAGACGGTAGTTTACATAGCTTTGAAGTAGCCGGTGCCAAGAAGTGAATTACCATATGTGGTTATATGAAAGAGCTGAGGAATGATGCCGTTGAACATCAAAGGCAGTGAGTGTGTGTGTGCGCACGGGATTGCAGTAGTATGTGTTTATGGCAGCGTAAGACACGTGTAACTTATCTGCCAGAAACCCATCACACTTTGTGTGTGTGTGTGTGTGTTCCAAGATAACTGTCCCTCCTTTTATCTATTCTTAGATGTCTCAGCCGTCTGCCTGCATGACAATCCTTCCTCAGTCAGAAGCTCATTCAGCCACTGTGTGTGTGTGCGCGCGTATGTGTGTGTGTTCAGCCAGCCAGCCAGTCATCTAACTACCCAGCCAGTTTGTAGGTCAGGAGTTCAAGTGACTAGTCAGGCAGTCATTCAACCACCTAGCCAGTCAGTCTGTAGCAACCACCTGGGTTATTCCCGGGACATCTCGACCTGGGAATAAGCTGTGTCAGATGCAGTGGTGTGAACAGGGTGACCCGGGTTACGCAACATGTCAGAATGACGGAGAAAGCAGAAATTCACGTTCAGTGTGTATGCCAAATGTGTTAAACGCCTCACGTGTGATGCCCTATGACACAATGTAAACATTTTTAATAAAACTTATTTTTAAATATAACATTTGTTTAAAAAATATACTGTCTAACTAGGGCAGTTGGTATTTGGTGCTTTTATGAATTGCTTACTGAAATGTAAAGGATGAAAATGTAAATGTAAAATTACCTGAACCCCTACAGTACCTGAACACCTACCTGAACCCCTTACCGCTGCCCCTGACCTCTGACCCCTCTGGTGAAATGCCTGCATGACCCATTTGTGTAAGAGGGAAAATGCAAAGAAACAAATTTGCTGTTTTATCACCCAGCGTATCATGTAGTGTTGGGATTTCATCACTGCCTTCATAGGAAATTGCCACAGGACAGGATGGCGAAACATCCCTCTTCTATTTACAGCCCACTTCACACACATCAGATCACAACAACAGTGCTTGTCATACCACAGTCCAACATACACTAGTTTACATGCCCTCAGAGAGAGAGAGATGGAGAAAGATTGAGGGGAAAAAGAGGGTGGAAAGAAAGAGGAGAAGAATGAGAGAAAGAGGAGGGAAGAGGTAACTAGAAAGACAGGAAGGAAAAAGAGAGAAAAACATAAAATGACAGCTGAAGGTGTCTCGTGTTGCCACTGCCGTGTACTACCTCCAGGGGTAAACAGTGATCAAAGGCCTTTCATCATCTGATGCTGCTGGAATATAAAGCGCTTTATTCAGCCTTCAATTAGGACAAAATACAGAGGGGAGGGAGGGGATGAAGGTAGTGATGAAAGAGATAGGGAGAGAAAGAGGACGAGGGAAAAATATTGGAGATGGAGAGAGACAAGGAAAGGTAGGACAGAGAGAATTTTGGATCTATTGTTGAAATCCACCTACTATGAGGTGTGATAGAAAGAGGGAGTTTGAGAAAAGAAAAAGTGAGAAGGAGGGAGGGCACAAGAGGAGGCACGAGAATTAAAGGAAGTAGTAGGAAGGAAGGGGGAGGAAAAATGATGAAACAATGAAATGGTGCAAGAATTGCAGAGATGACGGTTGAGCTGAATAACAGGCATCCTAATCAGGATCAGACATGGGTGTCCATTGGGTTTCGCAAAGTATGGCGCTCACCATACCGTAGCTGAAGTGAGTCCAAATGATCTCATAGTTTTCATCATTATAATGGAGAGCAAAGATGGAGAGCAGAAATCTCCAGAAATTTGTTTGGAAGCAATATCCATAAAAGGCAGCATTCAGGTTCAGTTGCTACATCTAATAATTTATTACACTGACCGAGTAATATTCTCTCAGTCATCAGTCATTGCTCCACTTGCCTTCAGAAAATGTAGTCGATAAAAGTTACTTTATTCCTTAGGCTTTCATGAACCGATGCCCATGGAGTAAGAATCATTAGCCAAGTACAATGGATGTTCAAGGAAGGGTTAGTTAGTTAATTGTTAATTGTTGTGGACTGACACAATGTAGGACTGACACACTAGGTGCAGGGATAAAACAGGTCCTCACAAGCCTGGTCTTGTATTGGAAACATGAGAAAAAGTCTCTAACAATACATATAGCAGTGTGATCAAAGCCTCGGCTGTTGCGTATTGATGCTGAACCAGCATCAGCTTTGATCAACAATAACCCACCAGTCTGCCAGAAGAGATTTCTCAGATATCGCAGGGAAACAAACTGATACCCACTGTTTGACAAACTGGACTCCTAATGCTCCTAATGATTGGTTAGACCTTGACAAAATAGCCTCGACAAAATAGCCCACACATTTTTGAAAGAATAGAATCAACAGTTACATTATCATGGTGTGCCTTTCTTGACAGGACACCTATCACCAGACAGTGAACCCCATACCTTCCAGTATCAGGGCGGACATTTGAACCATCATAGTTTTGGTTCCCCAGACTTGACTTGGCACTGATTGGCTCAAGAAGGGCACAATTAAAGGTCAAAATTAAAACATGTAATAACCAATCATATCTCCCACACCAAAAGTTAGAATGACATGACATTTGATACACATATCCAGCTAAACTGGTCTGCAGATTTGCTTCCAGGACCATATTGGATTTTCTGCAACAAGTTACTTGAAAAACAGGTTTCCTCTGAGGCTTCCTCATTGTTTTCTTGCACTGATTTATTGGGAAACAGCTGTAAACACACCCCATGTGATAAGTTGATCTGTATTTCCTTGGTCTTCCCAGCACACACGTGTACTTCTTTTATATTTCCTTGTAATCTGTGAATGCTTAAATTAGTGTATTTCAAAAAGGCCGGTCCATGGAGTGACTGCTCCTCTTCAGACACGTTAACTGTTGCCTTGTTTATCTGATGGCATAAAAACCCTTCTTCAAGCTGTCTCCTCTCATTTATCTCCATGTCCCCTTCCTGGCTGAAGTGGACTTAATGGGTGAAATCAATAAGGGATCAGAGCTTTCACCTGGATTCACCTCTATTTTATAGAAAGAGCAGCTCCCTGATGTTTTATACACTCAGTGTTTGAGTGGGCTCCTGTAGTACAGCCTGTGTTAGATTCAGTGGAGCGTTTGGGTGAGTCTGGACCGCTTAAAGACACTCATGAATTTTTAAGCAGATGATCAGAGCACCAATTGTTGATGAAATACAAGGCTCAGAGACACAATTTTCTCTCTCTGCTCTCATCCTCAAAATGGATGAGTAGATATATATGCATATTTATGACACTCTGTTCCTGTCGGGGGGAGGGAGGGAGAGAGAGAGGGAGAGAGAGAGAGAATATGTGCCTTGTTTTCCCCATTTAGCCACTTGTCTCTGTTTGAATTGTTAGATTGATAGAAGAATTTTTAGAAAAGAATCTTTAGTATCCTGTAGCCAGCAAAGTCACTTCCCAGTTATAGTAATGATGACGTCAAATGGGACATAGGTGGTTCGTACAGGACTCTGATGCTATCATTGTGAGGCAGCAGATATTGCTTTTCTGTTGAACAGGCACAGTCAAACATGTTGGAACCTGAATGTGTTAGATATTGTGTGTGTGTGTGTATGTGGGGGTGCCTGTGAGCGTAAGCGTGTGATGTGGTGTGTTACTGTGCTACTCTGACTCAATCACTCTCTCTCTCACACACACACACGCACACACACACATGCACACACACATGCACGCACACACACAGGCAGTAGTACATCCTTCTCTTCCTCCCATGAATAATGCTGTTCCAGTTGGTGTGTGTGTGTGTGTGTGTGTGTGTGTGTGTGTGTGTGTGTGTGTGTGTGTGTGTGTGTGTGTGTGTGTGTGTGTGTGTGTGTGTGTGTGTGTGAGAGAGAGAGCATATCAATCATTTCTGCTAAGAAGGACAGGAATGAGGATGTCTGTTTTAGGAAAAGTAGTGAGATTACACAGCTAACTGTCTCTCTCTCTCTCTCTCTCTCTCTCTCTCTCTCTCTCTCTCTCCCTCTCTCTCGCTCCCCCCCAGTCTTTCTGTCTTCCCTTCTCTCTTCTGGTCTTTTTCTCATCCTGTTTTCCTTTGTGTCATTTTTCTCTCAGTACACACACAATAAACATCTATGCACCACATTTAAAAGATAAAATAATTCTTGCTCTCTCTCTCTCTCTCTCTCTCTCTCTCTCTCTCTCTCTCTCTCTCTCTCTCTCTCTCTCCCCCCCACTCTCTCCTTTCCTAGCCTTTTCAGGAGTGTTTGAGAGTGTGTGTCTGGGTCATTTTGCCCATAATGCAGTGTGCTGAGGCATTAAGGGGGATTGGCTGACAGGAGCCTCTCCTTATTAGTCGTTTGGCTGGCTGTAAGAGGCTTTTCCTGCTTGGAAATGAAGCTGAAAAAAGAGGGCAAAAGGCAAAAGAGAAGACAAGAGAGAGTAGATCTTCCTTTTGTCCTTTTGTAACAGAGAAGAAGTAGTCCTTGCTAAAGAGAAACCTTGGATTTTAGTTGGTTATTTCTCCTTCACCAAACGCATACCTCACTGTAAGAGGAGTTAGACCGATATGGGGCAGGTATTGGCTTTTTATTACAGAGCCGATATCAGCCAGGGCTGGGTAAAAAAAAATTCCCTGATGCATCATGATTTAGAATCGATTCGTCAAATCCTAGTATAGGTACTTGGATGTATATTATTTTACAGCAACATAACAAGAACAATTTTTAGCTTTTATCTCAGACCCACTCCTTTGGTGGTGCTTTGATTAGTACAGTAGCCCCTTTGACCAAACCAACTCATTCACCTGACTGACTGACTGACTGACTGACTGACTGACTGACTGACTGACTGACTTACTAGTTGACTGACTGACTAGTTGACTGACTGACTAGTTGACTGATTGACTGGTTGATTGGCTTGCTGGTTGGTTGACTGGCTAGCTGGCTGACTGGTTGCCCTGTTGCGTCACTGGATGATGCCTGGCTGATGGCTGAACTGTCTCTCTGGTCAACTCTTTTTCTTACCCCCTCTCATTTTTTCCTCTTTCCCCTCTTTGTTGTCCCTCCTTCTCCTCCTCTCTCTATCTCTCCCCCTCTCTCTTTCTCTCTCTCTCTCTGTCCATCTGTCTTGTGCAGGCTGATAATGAACCTGTGGAGTTGACTGCTGAGGTGCCACCAACTTCATCACTGCATCTCTCTCTCTCTCTCTCTCTCTCTCTCTCTCTCTCTCTCTCTCCCTCTCTCTGTTTGTCTATCTCTCTCTACCAGTCACATCTGCTTCTCTCACTTTTTATTACTTTCTTTAATACTTTCTTCCATTCGCTTTCTCTCTCTACTCGATACTGTTACTTCTCCACGTGTTCAGGGTGAATACACACACACACACACACACACACACACAGTTGATCATACACATGCATGTCTAACGTGTGTGTGTGTGTGTGTGTGTGTGTGTGTGTGTGTGTGTGTGTGTGTGTGTGTGTGTGTGTGCGCGCGCATGCAAGTGTGTGTGCGCGCAGGTAGGATTACGGAGCACTGATCATCTCTCAGCACTCAGAAAGATGAGTCTCCACTCAAACCTAATGCCTTGCCCTGCCCTGCCCTGACATGCACGCACGCACACACACACGCACACACACACACTATAACACACATGATAATGAGACTGTATACTTACATAATAACATAATTTAATAATAACATGTGTTTTAGTTTCTCCTTTTCCTTGTCTTCTTCACCTTTTCTCACTCTCTCTTTTGCACACATACACACACACACACACACACACACACACACACACACACACACACACAACCTAGCAGACCTCAGCTGCAGAGCCACGCTATAATTAGTGAGACAGCATCTCGCTCTCTCTTTCTGTGTGTGTGTGTGTGTGTGTGTGTGTGTGTGTGTGTGTGTGTGTGTGTGTGTGTGTGTGTGTGTGTGTGTGTGTGTGTGCTAATTGCTCAGGTTAGATGAGAGTCATTAGTAAATGATTAATTCTATTAGGCAGCCGTAGCCCGAGGTTAGAGAGACAATATACCTACCTACCTATCTTTTTCCAGCTCTCTCTCCCAATGTCTTTCTCTCTCTCTTTATTGTGATAAGATAAATAAAATCCTTTTTATTGAAAAAATATATTATTAATTATTAGTCTTAATTAGTTATCCCTTTCTTTTCTTGTCTTTCATCCACTCCTTTTTCATACTCTATCTCCTTTCTTCTTCCACACCATTTTTCTTTATCATGATATCTGTATCTCCTTCTCTAATAAACCCTCTTCATTAACCTCTTTCTTTTGCTTTTCTCTCTTTTCTCTCTCCTTTTTCTCTCTTTCTTCCTGCCTTCTTTCTCTCTTCTTTTCTCTCTGTTTCATTTTTTCTCTGCTGTCTTCTCTCCATGTGTCTATTCTGAGCAGAAAAGGTCAGCTACAGAGGAACAGTGTGAATCTCACGCCTCCTCCACATCACACACACACACACACACACACACACACACACACACACACACATACTAGCATACTATAATTATGGAGGTGTCAGAGAAAGAGGAGAGAGAAAGAAAGACAGAGAGAGAGGGTAGTATCACTCCCACATTCAGGCATGTATTAACTGATTCTAGGATATACTTACAGTATATCATCATGATTGTGGTATATTACTCCACAGGTGTGTGTTTATGCTCTTTGTTGTGATTTACCTTCTCAGGTGTTCAGTTAAGTAAACATGAAGAAATAGCTGAACATGTG
>JAXDDW010000069.1:305000-352500 GCA_034670385.1 Hoplostethus mediterraneus | reverse complement strand
GGAGGAGGAGAGGTGTTTGGTTGAAAAGATGAGTAAAAGAGGAGAATAGCATGGTTGGTGTTAAGAGGAGAGTGGAGGAGGATGATTAGTTACAGAAAAAAGAGAGGAAAAAGAGATAAAGACAAACGTAAAAGGGGGGGGGGGTGGCAGAGCGAGATAGACAGAGTTAAAGAGAGAGAGAGTGGGTGGTAGTAGAATTGGGAGTGTAGAGGCAGCCTGCATTGTCATCAGCAACTATAATCAACTCTATTCAGTGTTCGTTTAATCTCTTCAACAGCGGCTTTAATTCACCGACTCTGTATCTGCCTGTCTGTCTCACTAGCCACATTTCCATCCAGTTCAGGCTGGGGGCACACTATGCAAAATTTAGGCAGATTATAGTCACAAATTTGGCTATCATGACTGATTTTCACGATTGGAGTGGAGTGTTGCAGTTGTAGTGTGTGACCATTACGATTATTTCAAATATATTTCATTTTAATGACATGAATCTGGACAAGTCTTGACATCTTCCAGTAGTGTGAGCTTGTGAACCGCTCAAATCCCAATGGAGACTTAACAATAGCCAATGAGTGTTGAAAGAAGGAAAGAAAATACTGAAGTGTGGAAAGAAAAATGTTCCACCTCCATGTTTGTTTTGGTTGTGTGATAGCATTTCATGTTGCTACAAGATATGGGGCGCAGCATGGTGTCGGACCTCATTGCTTGTTCCCCAAATCCAACCGGTCATCAAGTGTGTGAATGCCAGTATGTGACAGAATAAGCTCCAGTGAAGTTGTTATTTTCTTACCATCACAGCATAGGTTCAAGAGTTGACACGTTTATCAATCAAAACTTATTATGAAAACACCCAAAACATTAACTAGTAAATCAAATAAATTGATTTACTGTCTGTGATTTACTGTCAGTGATTTACTGTCCAATTAACATTCACACGCATGGCTCTGACGTATCTGACTTTCCCTTTGTTAAAGATTCCTTTGTGTCATTTAATATTGACCATATTTCATGCTTTCATCCAAGACAAACCAATATATATTCAAAAATTAACTGATGATCATACAGGGACAATGGAAACCTTATACATGGGAATGACATTTCTGGGTTCATGGTGGACAGATATCTTACAGACAGCATGTCAGAATGTGCAAAGCCACTTTTGAACTGTTGTGCAACAAAATTGAACCAGCCAAGCATGCCATCATTTATTCAACAAATGCATTGGCATCACTATTTCTTTATCGACGAAAACCTTTTCAGTTTCAAATGAGTGTAAAACCTTTTTTTTGCAATACTGAGGAAATTTTATTGGATTTTTCCATTTTTAATTTGATACATAAGTCATAATTCACAAAAAAATCGATCTCTGTATCTCTTGCTGCATCTCATCTCTCATGCTTTCCTTTCTCTCCGGGTTTATTAATATCCCTTTTCTCCTTTTGTGAAGTTGACAAGTGTTGGCAAGTGTTGAATCCGTGTGTGTGTGCATGTGTGTGTGTGTGTGTGTGTGTGTGTGTGTGTGTATGTGAGTATGTGACCTTCCTTTCTTTACTTTTTACTGACAAATGTATTGTGTAAAAGGAACATCATTGATGGTTTGTTCTTTTGAGGAAGTGATTTGTTCTTTCACAAGTTGTTTTTTGTTATGTAGTCGTCCCTACTTATTCAATGCTCTGAAACAAACTAATGATTATGGTTTCTTTTCAGATTGAGGCACTTTCGCAGGCGTTTTTTGTTACTGGTTACTGGTAGTTACTGGTAAAATCACTGAAATCACTGTGTGAGACAGCAATATGTGACACCATGTGTGCTGTATGTAGAGCACAGAAAGCTTCATAATGTCGATTTTTTTTAGATTTTAGGAGTGAGCTTTAATGCCCCTGATCCCTTTTAGTAGATTAGGACTCACTCAAATGTAATGGTCCCCTGTGACCTCTGTGTGAGTGTGTGTGCATATTTATTTTAGTATTTCCCCCCCATTTTTTGCTCATTTACCTGGTATTGCAATGCGTATGTCAACTACATTGTTTGCTGTCTCTAATTTACAAGCTCTGACGTTCCCTATCAGTAACGCAGACACACTCAGGATACACACATTCACGAAAGGATTATTTTATTGTGAATAAGCATATACACACATACACACACAGACATACACACAATCTATTCATTCCTATCTGATCAACCATAGTCGGTTTAGAATAATCCTCACTGCTGACATGGGTATATGCACTGGAGTTAACTGTGTGTGTGTGTGTGTGTGTGTGTGTGTGGGTCCCCTGTTCTTTGTGGCATATGTCCAGTCACCATGCGTCCCTGGATGTTCAAAGCACAATCAATTAGTCCATCCATCCATTAAAATATACATATTCACTAATGGACAAGCTTATTGCTATATGACATTAGACTTATATGACGTGTGTGTGTGTGTGTGTGTGTGTGTGTGTGTGTGTGTGTGTGTGTGTGTGTAGTCCCCTGTTCTTTGCGGCATATGTCCAGTCACCGTAGGTCCCTGTGTTTGTGCTGTTGTCACCCACGCAATACTATTTTTATCCCATGGGTCGTCTGTGTGTGTTTGTGTGTTTGTGTGTGTGTGTGTGTGTGTGTGTGTGTGTGTGTGTGTATGTGTTTGTGTGAGAGAGATCAGGTTACAGTGGGTGTAAGTAGATTCCTCTTTGTCCTGGTTGATAAGTTTAGACAGACGGCCACTGAAACTTTCAACAGGGGGGTCAGGTGCACCCTGCAGCCTTTTCCACTGACAGACACACACACACACACGCACGCACACACAAACACAAACACACTCTTTCCCATATCCACCTATTTATCATCAAAGATGCTTCCATCTCCAACCCCTACCCACTCCCCACCATCAGACACACACACACACACACACACACACACACACGTCTGTAATCTCTAAAGGGTCTCACAAACAACTGATAGACTTTCAAGCTCAGGCATTTAGGCATTTGTGTAATTAATGTCGAGGTAGAAAATAATAATAACGATGATAATAATGACTGAAGAGATCCATAATAATAATAAAGCACTTGTGTGGTATCCAATCAAAATGTTGCATTAGAATCAATTCAGGTTAAGGGCTTCCCGTTTAATAAGAGGCCAATATACCCACCTGGTTGCCCCCTCGGATCCTCTTACACTGTTGGATATCATCAATCTGTCAGTGTGTTATGTGTCTCAGTGAGTTATTTTGCGATGAAGTGTTGTAATCTATCTTTTTGTTGTACACACTTTCTCTCACCCTATCTCGTCTACTTCCACTTCAGTTAGTGAGACGAACTCACCTTGACTTGTTCTATCCAGTCTTTGATTTGTTTATGAAGCAGCTCCCTAAACCAGCCAGAGACAGAATAATACCAGTAAAGAGTAAAATTTGAATTCATTTATGTTGGTGTAAATTTCTGATGTGAACTAAGAATCCCCCAAATATATATTCACATAGGTATTTTCTGGTACTCAAAAATACTCAAACACATATACATTCATATGTGTTTTGCTTACATATGTGTTTTGCTTACTCTGCAACTTACATTGCAGAGTAATCGAGAGATAGATGGATAGTAGTGGTTAGTAGATGTATGCATAGATGATGAACTCATTGATTTGGTTGGTTGGTTGACGAGGGGATGAAGATGGGGCAGACGGGGGGCAAGGGAAGAAAGACAGTGATGGAGAAACAAGGAAACAGAAATAGAAAAACAAGAGCTGGAGACAGGGGGACGTCAAGCAAGACGGGGAGACTGACAGAAAAGTATCACAGGGTGAGAGACAGACAGAAACATGGAGAGGGAGAGAGATGAGTGCTGATTCATCCTCTGAGAGAACAGATCTCTCTTCATCTCTCTCTCTCTGTCACTGCAAAGAGCTGTTGGCAGTCTCTCCTCCAAGCTGTTACCAATTCCAGTGAACCAAATCTATCTTGCTCTGTGTCATGAACCCATTGAAGTATAGCCTCACAACATGGAAAAAAAAAGAAAGTTACGTGCCCAGTTATATTGAAAACTAGTTAACTGCTAATTTTTGCATTGATGCCAATACAATTTTTGATATTACACAATGCGTTTTAACAGAATTGCAGGGTTTTTTCTTAGTGCAGCAGCGATGTAAAGTTGATTATCTTGAACTCTGGCTACAGGAGAGTTTTCTCAGTGAAATGAATTCTGATCCTCATTGTCAACAAAGTATCTTTTTCTTCATCTTGCGGGTTATTTCAGGAAAGCAAATTGTGAATGTGAATAACATATCTTTCTTGCTCCATCTTGTCTGCAGGAAAGCGATCTCCCGTTCGGGCCTCCAGCATCTCGGCCCACCCCAGCCCTCCCTGACCTCTCCAACCAACGGCCCCTCCAAGGAGCTACGCACTGCTGTGGACTGGACGGTCAGACATGCACATCTATATCATTTAATTTGACATAAATAATAAATTATATTAATTTATATACTTACGTACTTATTTCTGTAGTTATTTATTTATATAGACTTTTTATATTTTTATTTATTATAATTATATGTATGCATAGAATTGATTTTTTTTCTTTTCGTATAAATACACACTGCACACATATATTTACACATACACGCATATGCACACACACGCATATGCACACACACACACACACACACACATACACACACAGACAGACACACAAATAAACAGTTGTTCCGGTCCCATTGTCCCTGTTATTCTGGCTGGCTGGGACAACAACATTTGTATTTCCATGCAAATAAATCTGTTAGTAGACTGGTTAAATCATCCAAATGATCACATTTTAATTTTTTTGATTATTACTGAAAATGCTTTGGTAACTCAGCAGAGGGAGGAAGGTTTTATGTCCCAGCATTTTATGAGATGTAACTTTGTCAGGGTTCATCTTGTAGGATTTTAGGGATTTTTGACACACCTCACAAAACTACAGAGATGTTTTAAAACGCTTTTTGCTTTTGAATGACAGATTTAGTGAAGAGGATAAAATTGAGTCCAAATCCCGAAGAAGATGCTAGAAACAACATGGCAAATTAGACAGTGTTGTCTAAAACCATGTACTGTATCCACAGCAGGTAGCTGAGAAAACTCAGGTTCCTGGTTTTAAAGGTGACTTCTCTGCCTAACAGCTAATGTGCCTAATGGATTTCTAAATTCACAAGCCACTTTCATTTCACTTGCTCAAATTTGTGTTTGACAGATGAAAGTAAATATCAGTTACCTGCTAGACTTACCAGCCAAGGCCAAACTTTGCCATTTTTGTGAACCCTTTTGAATTACCTGCATTCCTGCATAAATTTATACAAGAATGCAGGTAATTCAAAAGGGTTCACAAACTTTTCACACTCACAACTGTATGAGTGTGAATGGTATCTGCCCATCTGAACAAACAGCCTGGAAGTTTTGGCTTTGGCACAATAGTGATTCAGCCTGCAGCCAGTTCATGAAAGGTTTTACATTTGCTGTTCCTAAATTCGGTGTCAAGTAGCACAGGAAGTGTGAAAATAGAACTCGACACATTAGGAACTGAATTACTGGTAACAAACTGAACGTTGTTCATGTGGGACTGATCAGTAAGAAATACCATATAAATCTGTTTTAATCAAGAAATAGGTAATGTTCACTAATGTTGTTGACATAAAGGCCGTTGTGGCTGTGAACATCTTGCAGTGTTCTAAATGAAATGCATTGCATTATTAATTACAAGATGTAAGTAGACAAACTGTTGTTAACCCACATCTGAGATTCCCCCTCTGCCTGTCTGCAGGGACACTTCCACCACGTCATCATTGGCCTTTAGCTCTCCACAGGACACAGACATACACACAAATAGAAAAACACATGCACACAGAAACACACGCAGACAGAAACACACGCACACACATGTTTAATACGTTTGTTTTTGACTCCACTGTGGAAAACAAGTATTATATAATAGAAACATAATGCTCGCATGTGTGTTTGCGCATTTTTGATTGTATACATTACCGTGTGTGTGCATGCTTCAATTGCTACTCTAATTACGAAAACTGCAATGTTTTGATTGACACCTCAAGCTAATATATGCTCTGAAATCGCCCACCTACTCAGCAGCAGCAATTATGTGCTTAACACACTTCTTGCCCACATTCAGTTAAATGTGATTGTACATAATGTGTGAAAAGTATCATGATAATGCGACTCATTAGATAATTATTTCACTGTGTGTGTGTGTGTGTGTGTGTGTGTGTGTGTGTGTGTGTGTGTGTGTGTGTGTGTGTGTGTGTGTGTGTGTGTGTGTGTGTGTGTGTGTGTGTGTGTATACAGGAGAATGCTGTGAATGGGGATCACCTGTGGCTGGAGACCAGTTGTTCAGGAGACCTCTGTTATCTAGGAGAGGACACCTGCCTACTCAAGACTGCAGTGAGTAGTACACACACTGACTGCTCGTGTGTTTGTGTGTGCATGTGAGAGAGAGAGAGAGGTATGCTCTTGTACTTTTTTCTTTGCGTGGACCTCACAGATATAGTAAAATTGAAATGTGGGTTGTAGACCATGGGTTTTTGAAGACGAGACAACCAGCTTCAGTAGCATTGATCAATTCTGCAATAAATATGTAATCAAACAAATTGCATCATATCAAAGGTGGATGACGATGACTGGCCCATATCTGATGTTAATAAAAGGCCAAATTCAGCCCCATATATCAGCAAACCAATATTTTGGTCTAACCCTCATTTGCAGCACCATTAATTTAAATACCAGTATTGCGTGGGTGACAACAGCACAAACACAGGGACCTACGGTGACTGGACATATGCCGCAAAGAACAGGGGACTACACACACACACACACACACACACACACACACACACACACACACACACACACACACACACACGTCATATAAGTCTAATGTCATATAACAATAAGCTTGTCCATTAGTGAATATGTATATTTTAATGGATGGATGGACTAATTGATTGTGCTTTGAACATCCAGGGACGCATGGTGACTGGACATATGCCACAAAGAACAGGGGACCACACACACACACACACACACACACACACACACACACACACACACAGTTAACTCCAGTGCATATACCCATGTCAGCAGTGAGGATTATTGTAAACCAACTATGGTTGATCAGATAGGAATGAATAGATTGTGTGTATGTCTGTGTGTGTATGTGTGTATATGCTTATTCACAATAAAATAATCCTTTCGTGAATGTGTGTATCCCGAGTGTGTCTGCATTACTGATAGGGAACGTCAGAGCTTGTAAATTAGAGACAGCAAACAATGTAGTTGACATACGCATTGCAATACCAGGTAAATGAGCAAAAAATGGGGGGGAAACGAATGAAATTGAAAATATGGACCACATGTTGCGAAATCAACGGTTCAGAGAGAGGCAAAACCAAAAACAGATAACTGTCAAGTTCATTGTTATCCTTCCTCTAATCGCTTGTTTTGCAATGCAGACATCACTTTAATTCCACCATTAAAAGGGAGAGAAATATTGATCTTCGAATCAATAACAGTTAAGCCTTTATGTCAGCAGCTTTTAGAAGGTTGTGAAACGTGGTTGGCCGATCTGTGGTCCAGCCAGGTCTGGCCAGTCTAAAGACAGAGCAAACGCTGGTCGCAAGCCAGGCATTTACATCGACAGTCAGAAGCTCAAGTATTGCAACAACAAGCTAACGTTCACAATGATCTGTAGTGAGAAAAAAAAAACCTGCCGCGTTTTCTTTTATTATGGGTGTTCAACATGAGCTGTAATTTCCCAATTTCCAATATATAGGAATGTATGTTCACTATTCAGTACAAAGCTGTGGTTTTCACACTCCAGGTCAGCACCCATTTGGTCTACAAATAAATATATATATACATCTTTTTTTCTTTTTTTCTTTTTTTACCACAGATCCACTGCTCAAAATTTCAGCAGCATAAAAATCCAGCATAAAAGTTTGCTCCTGTTCATTTCCATCTCCCCTTCATGAATGAAATGGTGAAATCCATCAGGGATCATAGCTGGTAGTTCTAGTCCATAGGAAGAGCAGGGGGTCCTGTTGTTTTGGAGACAGTGTATTGTATAATGTAGTCTATCTCAAATGCATTTTAATAATTCAGCTATTTTAAATAGGATGCTACACACATTAGCCCTGCTTGCAAGGCAGCAGAAAAAAACAGTAGGCGTCTTAAAAGCAGGCTGCATTAACATGAACATGAAAGTGAAGCTATTATTGACCCTCTCTTCATACAGCAAAGCACACATTAACTCTAACATCAACAAGTACCCTTGAAATGGAGTGTTGACACGTAACCTTTCATAATAACGGTAACACAATGATTGATGTGTAAATTTACAGCATTGTCATGCAGTTTCAGTGTAATGGTCTCTATAAGAGCATGGTGAGAGTGGCGCTAGTAAAGACATGGCTGCATCAAAGACACATTAACTGTAATTTCTCTCAATAGGAGCTGTAATGAAATACAGATTCTGTCAGCACTACGTGGTTTTGGTTGGACCTAGTTTCAGTGGTATCTCAAGTTGCTTTGACAAGTCATGGTTGACCTGAGAAAGCACATTTGTACCTGTGCTCAGCTAAAGTCTTAGCAATCAAAGGAAAAAAGTGTCAGTCTGCAAGGAGCTGCAGTAACTGAATTTAGCACTGAAAGTAAATGTGGGATTAATTCTGTTGCAAATATTGTCTGCCACCTCCATGATGTGATAAATTCTCCTAGTGGTGTGCAGGACTGGAAATGCAGTGGAAAAGGATGAACAGGACGGCATCATCCTTGAAGTACTGACATATCACCAGTGCGCTGAAAGCCTTGCCTGCTTGGGGGCCATGCCCTCTGTCATCCTTTCATGACTTTTCCTAAATAATTGGGCTTAAAAGGCCCACGTTTTAAGAGTTCTAAAAATCAACTTGGAAAGTAAATACAGTTTTTGCACACAGAATACCTCTAATTGTGCTAGAACAATTTGTCTAATGTGAATATCTCTCCCTCTCCAACACGTTGCACTTAAGATGTCATCAGCGCCTTTGCAAAAAAACATTATGTTCAAAAAGTTGTCCCGTTGACATTTTTACAAGTCTTGTTTAGTCCATGGGTCACGCCTACGCCTGGGAGATGATTGCCAGTTGGCAGTTACAAAGAACAACCAAAAAAGAAGCAAAATTGAAGATTCAAGGGTTCTGCAGAACAGCAAGAACAATTCCACTTAATGCCTGCCATTTAAATGGACCGCTGCTCTCTGCTATTAAAGAGACAGAGGCCAGACAGAGCTTTCCTGTTCTCTCCCTCTTGTTTTCTTTTCACACACCAATCCTCTTCCTCTCAGTCGGTTCATTGTTTCTTTCTTTGTAGCTAGAAAGGGAGGGGGGGTTCGCTCTGCCATTAAGTGTTATTGTGCTTGTTGAAACCACTCCATTATCTACTGTGATACTATAACCCATTATGACTGGTTTGTCTGGCGTAAGGGCAGCAGAGCAATATTATTATTATTACTTTGGCATTTTGAAAATGTGCCTATTATTTTTCATTGCCAGTTACATTGTGGGAGAAACAATTGCGTCTATGAACGATCCAAATAATGGTTTGTTAGCCATAGGAAACAATTTGTTTTTGGTTGTCATTTTTCTGCCCATTTATAGTTTCACAACTTTCATTAGCTTTGTTCAACAGGAAATAGGCTTTATAGGTTTTGACAGATTTTGGTGTATGATATGTATTTCATTGGTTGTTAAATCTAACCCAGGTAGCTTTAAAAAGGTGTTTTAAAGTTTTAAATTTGGCTTTCTGATACCTGCAGATATCCTGTACTATGGACTGCTACAAGATGTGGAGTCTGTTGAATAGAGAGAATGAACAGCTGTCTACTTTGGCCTTTCTTGTAGATTGCAATCCAATGGTGCTGCTAGCTGTCCCAGTGGTTTCAATGTTCAAAACTAACATCACTAGAATCCTGTTTAGCAGTTACTTGATGGCCAATAAAAAATTTGAGTAGTGACAGGTAAAGAAAAATAACAGACTGAAGTTGTAAATGTCAGGGGTCCCTTTTAGTGCCTTGTGCGTCATCTTATTGTTGTTGTTGATAAAAGGCAGTTAAAAACTGAATGGGAATGAAGTGAAATGTTTGTGCATCATGAGTGCATGTGTGTGTGTGTGTGTGTGTGTGTGTGTGTGTGTGTGTGTGTGTGTGTGTGTGTGTGTGTGTGTGTGTATGCCTTTGCGTGCTTTTGTACATGTGCATCTTAAAAGGTGTGGCCATCTGTGTGTGTGTGTGTGCGTCGCTCTGTGTGTATTTCACCTCTGTTTGTGCTGTGTGTCTGTTCTCTCCTTTAAGAAGTCGGCCCCCAGGAGAAAATGTGCAGCCTGTAAGATCGTTGTTCACACTGCCTGCATAGAACAGCTAGACAAGGTAAGACACACAAAAAAACACACACACAGTTCAGTCTATAGATGTAGTAAAGGTAAGGGCTACATTTTAATACAAGCTTGCCATGCTGTAGTGTTGTTGGAGAGAAATAATTGGAATTCAAATTATGTTCACTGCTCAGAAGGGGCAATGCATGGTCTGGCAACCAATTATTTGAGAGTGTTTTCTGCTATAATGTTCACGTTCAGTTCTGTGGTACTAAAGACTCTGAGACTCTGAAATCGGCAATATCTCTCTCTCTCTCTCTCTCTCTCTCTTCTCTCTCTCTCTCTCTCTCTCTCTCTCTGTTTTTCCAGATCAACTTCCGCTGCAAGCCAACCTTCAGAGAGGGAGGATCCCGATGCCTCAGAGACGTAAGTGTGTATGTGTGTGAGTTTGTGCGTGTAATAGTGTGTGAGAGACAATATGTGTTTTTGTGTGTGTGTGTGTGTGTGTGTGTGTGTGTGTGTGTGTGTGTGTGTGTGTGTGTGTGTGTGTGTGTGTGTGTGTGCGCGCGCGTGTGCGCGCGCGTGCGTGCGTGTAACAACTCTCTCTCTGATAGCAGAATATGTTGAGACATCACTGGGTTCACAGACGAAGACAGGAGGGGAAATGCAGACAATGTGGCAAGGTGAAGACACACACACACACACACACACACACACACACACACACACACACACACAGAGTTTAATACTGTTCTCAGTTTATTACTGTTGAAATACTGTTCTTTGTCTGTTTCCAGAGTTTCCAGCAGAAGTTCTTCCACAGTAAGGAAATCATTGCCATCAGTTGCTCCTGGTGCAAACAGGCTGTAAGTGGTTCATCTCCTATTTAATCACTCTAATTAAAGCAAAAAAACATAGACTGGTCAAAAGCAATGATGCAAAATAAAAGAGTATGTTGTTGAGGAACTGACCTGTTTCAATGCCAGAGCCTTAGCAAGAATATTTAGTCTTCTACAAACTTGATTCTCTGTATTGAATAAAGATCCTGAAATGGATATGTATGTAGTATGTATGTAGCTTTTTATTTGATAAACTCTTTAAATGTTGTGTCTCCTTGTATTCTTGTACTTTTTCATGTATTTTTATACTCACACGCATATGCACATTCTGCTTTTTCAGTTGTGATACTTAAAGCGTGAATCAAGACGCCTGTGGCTCAGATGCAAAATACAGCATTGATTGAAAAATCATAATAAGCAGCATATATAATAACGAGTATAACTTCCTTGCAGTTCCACAACAAAGTGACGTGTTTCATGCTGCACCAGATTGAGGAGCCATGCTCACTGGGGGCCCACGCTGGAGTCATAGTACCACCCTCCTGGATCATCAAAGTCAGGAAACCACAGGTACACACACATTCAGGACTAATCCGAATGTCATCAAGGTTCATTATTTCAAGTATTCAAGTATTTTGGCTCTTTCATTTGTAGCATAAAGAATTCAAATTAGCTTCTACTGTTTGTGTTTTCATGTAATCGATCAATCCTGAGCTAAATCCACAAAAGTCAAAGGTACAAGACTGTGTACATAACAAGTTACAAGTTACCTAAGTAGGTAACACACACACATACACACACACACACACACACACACTGAGATCCCCCAGCAGTCAGTCACTGGCTGAAGTTTACTGGCAGTTGATTGTGACAGTAATGAGAAATGACACTGTTGACTCTATATTTAAAACTCTAAAAGAATGCCTGCATCAAAAAACTATGTATGTGTGTGTGTGTGTGTGTGTGTGTGTGTGTGTGTGTGTGTGTGTGTGAGAGAGTGTGAGAGTGTGTGTGTGTGTGTGTGTATGTGTGTGTGTCTTCCTGGCTGTGATGTGATATGAAGCGACGCCTGTCTGATCTATCTGAGATAACACACACACACACACACACACACTCACGGCTTGGTCACATCACATGCTTTATCCTATTTTTAATTACCATCCCAAGTGACACAGTGACAGTGAACTAACCATTGAACTTTGTGTGTGTGTGTGTGTTTCTGTGTGTCTGCCAGAGCTCGTTTAAGAACTCCACCAGGAGGAAAAAGCGGACATCGTTCAAACGGAGGACAAGCAAGAAGGGCATGGATGTAAGTGAAACTATGAGAGAGAAAAGAGAGCGAGAGCAAGATAGAGAGACGAGGCAGAGAGCGGGAACAAATGTTTGTGTCCATGTTTGTATTTGTGTCTTTGTAAGTGTATTTTAAGGGTTCAACAACTTATCTTAAAAAGTATAAATTGGCCCTTGTTGCACTTATTGCATTCATAGATCAGCCTTCATATCTAACTGAGAGAAGCTTTTCTCTAAATGTAACCATCAGTGAACTGGAAAAAAACAAACAAAACAGTGATATGCAACAGTTGAAATGCATGAGGCTAGTTCGTCTCTATTCATCCATCTTCAGCCAATGAGGGTTGTCAGCTACCTGCTTTGACAGCATACAGGCTTGGTGCCAGCTCTTGTTGTGGGCATCCAGTGTGTGTTTGTGGTAATTGCTGTTGCCCTTGAAAATGAGCCAGCTTGACCCACGTTAGTCTGTAATCACAGACAAATGGCACACAATGTTGCACAAAAGCACAAAAGGAAACTGTTGCTTTCACAACACAAGAAACGGACTTCTTCTTTTTGCTTCGTAATTTGAAGTAGCTGCAGGCATGTTTGCTCCTCACGACTTGAGTAAGAGTGGGCCAAGCAGAGAGGTACTGTCCCAAGTGGGCCACTGACTGACCAATCAACTGTGTGTAAAACGTGCTTGTACATACATAGTGCTTATGTGTGTTTATAAATGTGTATCTATTACTTTTCTCTCTCTCTTTCTCTCTCTCTAGGAGTCTAAATGGCGTCCGTTCATGTTGAAGCCCCTCCCCTCTCCTCTCATGAAGCCCATCTTGGTGTTCGTTAATCCAAAGAGTGGGGGCAACCAGGTCAGGCGACTTTTCATTGTTTGTTTCATTGTCCCTACTGGTTGGCTGATGACCCTACCGTCCTGTCATGTATTTGTTACTTGCTTCCACAGGACCATTTATACAAGATAAAGCATCTCTGTGATTTCCCTCAAATTACAGTTCGCTCGTCGGTCAAAGTAACATTATTTTTAGTATCACCAACAATCATTTTATTTTGCAGGAACAAACACTCCATTGTATGTGAGTTTAGTTTAAACTTTAGCTCACAAAATGCTGCCATGCACAAGATAAATCGCATTATCTTTCTATCTCTGTAGATGTTTCATTTATTTTATTCCTCCTTGGTGTGGTTTGCCATGATGTGGTACTGGTGGTTGAAGACTTTGCATTTGAATTTGCATTCTTTCCTTCTCCTTTTTTTTTTACAACTAAACTTTATGCCTCTCCCTCTCTTCTTCCTCCATCTCCCTCTTACATTACCTTCCATTTCATCCCCATTTTCTCTCTCTCTCTTTCTTTCTCTCTGCAGGGCAACAAGGTGTTACAGATGTTCATGTGGATCTTGAACCCACGACAAGTCTTTGATCTATCACAGGGCGGGCTGCGAGAGGCGTGAGTACCCCACACTAGGGCAGATATATACCCTACGCCTTTAGATGGGACTCAAAGTCATATCTTGACTTTGATAGAACGTACTTGTAAGGAAGAGCTTATTGGTACACTGTTTTCCCAAGCAAAACCAGCAAGAGGTAAATTTCACATTGGACTATTATCCGAATGAGGGTGCCATATTAAAGAAATCTCATAACTCCAACTCCAGATTATTTTATTTGAATTCAAATTGAATGTGTTATTTTATGGGTTAATGAAAGTCACTCCAAACCCACCACCAATATAGCACCCTGCTTCCTGACTTGGTAACCCGTTTTATTCTCCACTCTGATCTCCCTTTGTGTTGTGCACTTTGTGTGTTGCCAGGTTGGAGTTGTATAGGAAAGTGCCAAATTTGAGGATCCTTGCCTGTGGTGGTGATGGCACGGTGAGAGTCTATTCTATTCATGTCTAGTGTAGTTTAGTCTTGTCTAGTCGAGTGTATACCCTCATAGGGGTAGACCAATATATCGGTTTGAATGAACGAACGATAAATGAATGAATCCTGAATCTCTCCCTGCTGTCGATTAAGTAGAAAAACAGCGTATACTCTGTTCACTACATAGTTTTTGTCTCTCTTTCTGTAGGTGGGGTGGATCCTGTCTGCTCTAGATGAGCTCCAGATGAACCCCCAGCCTCCTGTCGCTGTGCTTCCTTTGGGAACAGGAAATGACCTCGCCAGGACGCTGAACTGGGGCGGGGTGAGTTCCTAGCCTTGACTTGTACCACAAAGTCAACAGGGAGGAGCAGACAACCACAGCTGAATGAATGGTTGACCGCCACAGCTAGAACATAGACACCACTGTCAGACCTGTATAGCAGTTTAGTCCAATTAATAACTTGGTGGTCACTAGAACACTAGAGATGTTAACTAGAGATGTATGAATGAATGACAGCAGGAACTTTCAGAGGTAAAGATAAAAATGAATGAAAAATATGCAGGACTATGAAATATATACAGTATGAAATAAGATAATTATTATGAAAATATCAATATATATGCAATAGTAGTAAATCCAGCATTTGCCACTACAGTTCCTCTGGGCACCAAAGTATAACTCACCCACATTCCAGGAAGTCCTTGAGAGTCTTCCTGTATATCTCAGCCTCCATATGAACTCTTGACATTTAGCCGGCGTCTGACTCTTCAGACGCTCAGTGCACACACACCCCGTGCATATGGGATTTCCCCCACATCAGTAGTGTATTCTGCCGTCCTGGGTCAAATAATACCCCAGTGAAGAAGATACAGTGGTAGACATTGTAGACAAGCGCCCCACATTAATTTATCCTGTATCTATGCTCAATTGTCAAGAATCTGCCACTTGACACACACACACACACACACACACACACACACACACACACACACACACACACACTTTTCTCATCTCTTTTTCTGACACTCAGTTCTGTGATGTACTCCTGCACCATGCTCCCCAGCGCCCTGTGTGTCTGTGTGCGTGTGCGTGCGTGTGTGTGTGTGTGTGTGTGTGCGTGTGCGTGTGTGTGTGTGTGTGTGTGTGTGTGAGAGTGGCCACAGAGAGGGAATGTGAGCTCAGCTGTGTGTGAGTGCCACTGTAGAGGCCCTGCTGATGAGTGCTACTATCATCAGATTGTTGTCTCTCTGTGTGTGTGTGTGTGTGTGTGTGTGTGTGTGTGTGTGTGTGTGTGTGTGTGTGTGTGTGTGTGTGTGTGTGTGTGTGTGTGTCTTTTATTCAACACGGTCCTTGGCACACTGATTTCCTGACTCAGTCCAGAGGGAGAAAGAGAGCAGATAAAAGAGTGACAATAGAGAAGAAAGAGAGAAATAGATGGGGAGAAAACAAGAAAGAAAAAGAAAGAGAGGGAGAGAGAGAGACCTTGTCCTTAATCAGCTGTACATTATAACCTGTGGGATGGAGGGAGGAATGGGAGAGGGGGAGCAATGAAGTGATGGAGGGAACAACGGTGAGGATGAGCAAGTTGTGTATGTCTGTAAGCCTGTTTAATTGTATGCAACTTTGTATATACATGTTTGTCTGTTCGAGATCCTCTCTCTCTCTCTCTCTCTCTCTCTCTCTCTCTCTCTCTCTCTCTCTCTCTCTCTCTCTCTCCTTTCTCTCTCTCTGTTACTGGCTCTGAGCTTCGCTTTGCTTTTAAAGTGGTTATTATGGTGTCAGTGAAACAGCCTCAATAGCCACTTACTGAAAGCCCTTCATTACTCTCTCTCTCTCTCTCTCTCTCTCTCTCTCTCTCTCTCTCTCTCTCTCTCTCTCTCTCTCTCTCTCTCTCTCTCTCTCTCTCTCTGGGCATGTGGTGACCTTGTTGGCAAGAACAAAGGAGATAGAGAGAGGGAGAGAGATGGAGAGAGAGAGAGAGAGAATGATAGTGTTAAGTTTTAAGCTTGGTCAAGATAGAGCGATAGAGAGTGCTGACCTTGCTGGTGTGAAAGAGAGAGAGAGCGTGAGTGAGAGGGATTGATAGAAGCAATAATTCAGCTGGAAAGAGGACTAGATCAGCATCTCCCTCCATCTCTCCCTCCATTTGGCTCTCTACTCTCCCACTCTTTACTTCCAAATAAACATCCCTCTCCCTCTCATCTCTCTCTCACCTTCCCTTCCATTTCCTCCCCCTCTCTCTCTCCTTCTCTTTCTCTCTCTTTTTGATTACTATCCTCTTCAGTAGGGCTTGACCGATATAGGTTTTTGATTGAAGCTGAAGCTAGATCCAAGATATATATTACAAGTATTCAGTGTTTCCCTCAGGATGGAAAAGCCTCTGAAACAGCATTTCAACACTAAAGCCCTCCACTGAAACCCAGGATAATATTATATGTTTCAAAATACACAAAACATTAGCGACAGATGACATTCATTTGAAATATATTTTGGACACTGGAAATACATTTTCTTAGTATTTACTATATATCCAGTATGTCTAGATATATCCAAAGCATATCTGCAAGTATATCCAAAATATATACACAATATATAATATAAACACTATTTCTGTGTGTTTTGATACAGCTAGCTAAATGTCTTTCATTTCTATAGACTGGCTTTTATGTAATGATTTATCCTTGTTTATCTTTTATTTGTTTTATTTGTTTTATCTTTTTATTGTATTTGGTCCCCTGACTTATTTTATTCACTACTCCTAACCTACTAGTTATTTTTGTTGTTGTTTTTCTTCTTCTCATTATTATTGTTCACAATACTAATATTATTATTGTCACAATAACGTATATTCTGTAATATACTCTCTCTCTCTCTCTCTCTCTCTCTCTCTCTGCAGGGTTATACAGATGAGCCGGTATCCAAGGTTTTGTGTCATGTGGAGGACGGTTCGGTGGTCCAGTTGGACAGATGGAACCTTCTAGTAGAGAAGAGTCCTGCCCAGCCGGAGGAGGGCACCCAAAAGGTCAGAGGTCATTTTGGGCTAAGGGGAAATTGGGTCATTGCAGCAGCAAAATAGTGCTAGGATACAGCAAAGATATAGAATATAATGTGAATATAGCAAATGGTGGGTATTAAACATAAAGCAACTGATAATTCCAGTGTTTTAAGAACATATTAAATAGAAAATTATGAATGAAAGATGAAATGAAATACATGCAATATGAAATAAGTGAAATATTGTAAAGAATATCCATATATATGCAATACAAACAAATGAGAAGGAAATATGGGAATAAGATGACCAAACCAATGCGGATTTACAGCTCATATACATGATGTGCAAAAAGTAAGTTGTATTCACATTAGCAGGTCTACAGAGAGCCATACGGAAAGTGTCTAGTCATGCAGACGTGCATTGTCAAAAACTATTCACCATATCACATTTTTTCAGAGAGGGATATTTATGATAGGGATGTGAAGATGTACGTATGTAAAGGGCTTATCCCGGGTAAGAATTTAACCAGGATATTAGCTGTGTTTTTCAGAAGACGGCATAGATAAACACACTCATCTTGGCATTTTCTCCTGCACTCTCAGCTGCCTTTGAATGTGTTCAACAACTACTTCAGCCTGGGCTTCGATGCTCACGTCACCCTGGAGTTCCACGAGTCCAGAGGTCAGTGGAGTCTAATTTGTTCTCTTTCTTTTCTTTTTCACATTTTGCATTAACGCCATTCATTTCTAGTCTTTTCAGTTTTAGAAGCCTTCAGACTAGACGTGGGATGATATCTTACATAATAGTTAATAAGAAGCAGAAGCAATTTTTGTGCATTCATACAATCAGTGTGGTATTGATCAAATCTACATTAAATATGTAATCAAACAAACTGCGTCATATCAGAGGTGTTTGACCCTGACTGGCTGATATCTGATACGACTATGACTTGGTTATGGCTCCTTGTCTGAATTTCCCCCCTAATTCCCTACTTTACTTTACTTGACATCATTTTATTCTCATTTTTGTGTGTGTGTGGATTGCAGGCCTGTCTCTGTTTGGTATTGGGCTGAAAAAGTTTATACATAGTACTCCACTATTGTAAAAGAAAGAGGAGTGGAGTAAAATAAAGTATAATAAACATACATGCACATTAATGCATGCACAAGTCTTTTTCTCTTTCTCTTTGCCTATTTTTCCTTTTTCTTTTTTAACTACAGCTGTATTAACTATATTTGTACTCTTTACTAAATGTATTCCCCTTCCCTTTCCAGAGGCCAATCCAGAGAAATTTAACAGTCGCTTCCGCAACAAGATGTTCTATGCAGGAGTGAGTGTCCCACTTGACTGACTACACCCACACACTCAGACACACTCAGACACACAACCTAATCTAGTCTCTCTTTCTCTCTCTATCACTCTCTCTGTTAGTGTGAAACACACACACACACACACACACACACACACACACACACACACACACACACACACACACACACACACACACACACACACACACACACACACATAAACACACACACACTTACAACAAGTTCTTCTTGAATAAAGGGGAAAAGGGGAAGCAAGAGAGGGATGGAAATGGGAGTGAAGGAGAGAAAATGAAGGGAGGAATAGAAAAGAGAGGCGAGGAGGGAAGGAGATAAAGAGGGAGGAGGAGGAGGGAGGGACGCACAGAGCGATAAAAAGGGGGAAGATGGTGGAGCTGGCAGAGATGAGATGAAGAGGTTGAGATGAGGGAGTTCGGATGAAGAGAAAAGAGAAAGAGAATGTTAAATCAGGCGGGTTTTGACAACTTTGTTTCTTTATTTTGGTTTTTAAATTTGTCTTTGATTCAAATCTAGAGCATTGAGGTCTTTAAAAGTCTTAAATGTGGCTTTCTGAAACCCGCAGATACCCTGTGAAGAATGGTAGATGGAAGGGGGAAAAGAATGGGGTGGGAGGAGAGGAAGCATGGAGGGGAGTTATGTCTTTTTAATGAGGGAAATGCAATGAACAGTAATTCTATTTGACTGGGACCTTTTCTGTGTTTGTGTGTGGTGTTTGTCCCTCTGTGTGTGTGTGTGTGTGTGTGTGTGTGTGTGTGTGTCTGTCTATGTCTATGTGTGGGAGCAGGCTGCGTTCTCAGATTTCCTCCAGAGAAGCTCCAGGGATTTGTCCAAGCATGTCAGAGTGGTGGTGAGTGTTAACACACAATGTCGACATGTCGGGGCGGCAGGGCCTGGTGGCTGGAGGCCGTCCTTCGGCTGGTCAACATCCTGTGTCCTTGAGCAAGTGGCTGAATCCCTACCAGCTCTAGGGCGTGCTGGTCTGTAGCAGACACTGACCTCTGACCTCCCTGTGAAAAGCACATTTCCCTACGAGCATCAACAAAGTATCACATCATTATTATTATATTGCACGTTGACCTTAATTAGGATGTTATGGTTTTTAATGCTTTCTAAATCAGGGATTCTCTAGCTTATTCATGTCACGGACCCCCCAAATACATAAGATTTTGCCCCAGGGACCCATATTTGTTGTTGTTGAGTTAGTATTGTATTGTATTATAACTGTCTAAACTGTAATAGTGAAACCTATGTTGAGTTATGGTGAAAATTAAACTAGTCCTCGTTTTGTTGGGGACCCCTGGAAGGACCCCACCATGAGAACCACCAACCTAAGCCACAGAGTATACAGACTAAACTGATCTCTCTCTCTCTCTCTTTCTCTGTCAGTGTGATGGTACAGATTTAACTCCCAAGATCCAGGAGCTGAAGTTCCAGTGCATTGTGTTTCTAAACATTCCCAGGTGGGTGAACTCACAGAGACACTGATACTGTAGAGTTTGGTTCCACGCTGGATTGCTACATGTCCTTATTTAAACAGAGAAAAGACTGGTTGTTGAGAACCACTGGTACAGATGTGTGTAAATGTGTGTGTGTGTGTGTATATGTGTGTGTGTGTGTGTGTGTGTGTGTGTGTGTGTGTGTGTGTGTGTGTCTAGGTACTGTGCTGGCACCATGCCATGGGGGAACACGGGCGACCACCGGGACTTTGAGCCACAGCGCCACGATGACGGCTGCATCGAGGTTATCGGCTTCACAATGGCCTCACTGGTGAGAGAAGAGTGGAGGGGACAATAGAAAGAAAGATAGATAGATAGATAGATAGATAGATAGATAGATAGATAGAAATAATAGATAGTTTGGGGAGAAAAATAACAGAAGAGGAGAAAGATAGTGGAAAAAGCAGATATTCAATAAGGAAAAGGGAATGAGAAAGACAGACAGGCAGAACCAAAGGAAAATGGACCAGCAAGGTTGTGTGTCTTCATGTGATCGATTGGCCCTCCTGTCAATCCCTGATCCTGTCCACTAGGCGGCGCTACAGGTGGGTGGTCATGGAGAGAGACTGCACCAGTGCAGAGAAGTCGTCCTCACTACCTTCAAGACTGTACCTGTCCAAGTGAGTACACACACATGCATCACTACCAGTCTCCTACTAAGTTTATTGACTGAATTATTTGACAGTTTTATCTTCACAATTTACAGATTTTATCCACAGAATAGGAGGAGCAACATACAGGATACAGCAAGGAAAAATAAGAATATTGTATTTGGGTATTAAACATAACACAACTCCAAATTCCAGAATGTCATAAGCATATTAGAAAATGTATAAAAAATATGATTATGATTATTATTACATGATTATAAGGGTGTGCAGTAGAAGATAAACAAAGAAATAAATGAATGAACATATGTATGATATGAAAATATAACCAAGTAAACACAGTATATGCCATATGAAAGTAGAAAAAAGATGTTAGGATTTGGTTCACCAGAAACCTAAAACAGGGGATTTGTGAAGCAGCACAAAAAATATATGGCTATAAATACCACAGAGCAGACATAAATATATTAATGAAGAATATATCCTGGCAAGCTATTTCAAAATGTAAGTACTGTATATATATTTATGTGTAATGGATCCAAGGGATGAGCAGATATATTGTAAAATATCATTAAACTTGTATTCATATATATAATATATATATGAATATATATAATTCATGTATAAGCACATATTTCAAATTTTACTCTTGGGCATTAAATTCTGGGATAAGATACATTTAAACATTTTTCATGTCAAATGTATTTCTGTACCATGTATATAAATACATAACTTAGTATGTATATAAATACATGGCACAGAAATACATGAAACACATAAAGAACATTTTTGTAATATTGACATCATTTCCTTCATATATTCTACATATTTGTATATATCACAGTATTTGTATATATATGGTTTCCAAATACTGTATACTGTATACCAGTGTTTTCCTGGCTTCATCCGACCTTTTTCATGCATAACCTTGGCATTACTCTATGTGTGTATGTGTGTGTGTCTGTGTGTGTGTGTGTGTGTGTGTGTGTGTGTGTGTTTAGGTGGATGGTGAGCCGTGCCGACTGGCTCCCTCGACTCTCCGCATATCCCTCCGAAATCAGGCCAACATGGTCCAGAAGAGCAAGAGACGCACCTCTGTACCCCTGCTAAATGAGTGAGTCACATATACACATACACACACACTCCGGAAGTAGGGCAGCAGTGTTTTAAATGCCTGGGTTACATTGAGTGAGTCATACAATCTGTTTAGTCGGAGCTGACTGTCATTCCTCTAAACGTCCTACATCTCTCCTCAGCTCACCAAACCTAAAATATGTGAACAATATATAGATCTTATGTACTCAAATGAATCAAAACAAGAGCATGAGGTCTGTCTCGTGAATACACAAAAAAACATCTTATGCCCTTGAAGTGTTATCTACTTAAAATATTTTTTCCTGTGGCCACCCCCGGGCTCCATCTGCTCCGTATGATGGCTAAGAACAATACGTCCATATAGTTGTTGTGGCTCCAGTTTAAAGTCTGACTTGTTTACTTCTGTCTGAAAGCAAGCTGTTGCTTCGAACTGTCTCCCTCCTGCTACACGTCCCTGCTACACTAATATCTCTTTGTGTATATCAGTGTATCTGTGTAGCTCTACGTGTGCAGTAACAGTCTATCAGCTACAGTACCTGTGTGTGTGTGTGTGTGTGTGTGTGTGGTGTGTGTGTGTGTGTGTGTGTGTGTGTGTGTGTGTGTGTGTGTGTGAGAGAGAGAGAGAGAGAGACTTGTTGTAGCTGCAGTTACTAGTTTCTTTGCTCAATGTACTGCTATGTCACTATACTGTATGCTCTCTTTATATGTGTGTCTACTTACCTTCGGGCTTTTTTCCATCTGTCTCTCTTCCTGTCCCTCCTCTCCCTCTTTGTCTCGCATTACTTTTATTCTCCCCTCTTTTTTCTCAATACACGCCTGCGACCTTTCCAATAATTTATTCCTTTGTGCGGCCGTAGTATTCAGAAGGTGTGTGCAGCCGATCTGCGCCGCCTCTCTGCTCCCCCCGACTCCTTCTCTGTGTAAGTACCTCTGCCCTCTGTCTGTATGTCTGTATGTCTACGTGTCTGTTTGTGGGTGAGTTGGTGAGAGTTGGTGGTGTTGTGTCATGTTGTGTCTACGGTGTTTTTGTTGTGCGTAAGAAGTAAGTGGACTGAGAGTGAGCGAGGATGAAAGAGAGCAAGTGTATGGCAGCATGCTGACGCTTCCTCACCTCTCAATGTGCTTCAGCCTTGAGTCTGTCTATGGTTTTTCCCACTGTTCTCCCTCAACCCTTAACTTTACCCAACTGTATTCTCATACCTGCACCAATCCTTTGCATTCACTTGATGTCGAAGCTCCCCTCTCCACAGCCACTTTGCGATTTTACTTCAGATAAGTGGCACCAAGTGAAAGCAATTTCAATTACTTTGAGCTCTGACTTTCTTTGGTCAAGCTAGGCGGGGATTAGACTTGTGGAGCAATCTGATTGGTTGTATTGAGCTTGACAGATAATTGCTTGAAAGTAATTGAATTTGTTTATTTGTTTATTTGAATTTGTTATTTGATTTGTAGGTAAGATTTTGAGGCAGGATAGATGGGCCGTTTTGTGAACACTTAGTGTGTGACCAACAGTATTTTGTCATTGTACTTTTGTCACTCTCACTCTATGTTTTCCACATTGATTTTGTCCCTTCATCAACCTCTATCTGTGCTTAAGGCAATATTATCCATTTGCATTGCCTCAAAATGTTGGCCACCACCAAACTAAAATATAGAATTAAGGTTGCCTTGCAGGAGGACACCAGAGCCTTTTAATCCAAGAGTTGTGCTTGCTGTTGGGCAGAGCTTTCACAACTTTCTAAAACTTGCAGAGGTCAGAAATATTAAAACATTGTTACACTTCTGCTGATCAAGTTCTTTCTTCCTGGAGCTAAAAATAGCATCCATTAAAAAGAAATAGCCCAAACTATTGGCTATTGGCTGGAACTGGAACTGTACCAAATGCCAGGCAATATGAGCACAGTGAGCATGCTGTTGGGGAGTCATTTGAACTGTCCAGAGATTTCAGATATACAGCTCTGGAAGAGCCCGTCTCTGATGAACGAAACAAGACACAGACGAGACAATGGATGTAACTGTTGTTGTTTGTGACGTGTGTGTGTGTGTGTGCGTGTGCGTGCGTGCGTGTGCGTGTCTATGTTTGTGTATGGCTGTGCCGTGTGCATGCTTACATGGTCTCGTGTGTGTGCTTGTGTGTGTGCGTGCGTGTGTGTACGTGTGTATGTTTTCCAGTCCTCACGCAGTACCAGATCGTCTGCGTCTCAGAGTGAATCGGATCAGCCTTCAGGAGTATGACAGACTTCAGTACGACAAAGAACGGCTGCGAGACATCTGTAAGGCTCTGTGTGCGTGTTACGAAATTGCTATAAGCATGTAATTTACTCTTTCCATGAACTATGACTGTAATACAGGTATAAGCTAACTGTGTGTGTGTGTGTGTGTATGTGTGTGTGTGTGTGTGTGTGTGTGTGTGTGTGTGCATGCATGCGTGCGCATTCCAGCCATCCCAGTGGGCATTGTGGTAGTGAGGGGGGACTGTGACCTGGAGACCTGTAGACTCTACATCGACAGACTACAAGAGGTGAAAGGCTTCATTGTTATCATCACCTTCATCATCTCTATCATTATAGTCATCATCACCTTGATTTTCTTCTTTTTCTCCTCTTCTTCTCCTTCTTCTTCCTCCTCCTCTTCTGCTTCTTCCTATTAAGCATCATTTGTTTATGATGCATGTTGCATCACTTTGGCTCAGGATTTGTAGTTGGATGTTACCTTAAACAACAAACAGAAGTGGGAATGCAATCAAGTTAGCGCCGCTGAACATGGAAGTTCTTCATGGAAATGTCTTGGTTGTATTTTCACCTTGAAACCTGTCTGCTGTGCTTGCTAGGATTTACACCAGGCGCCATCTACTGGCCACAGAGTGCATTATCAGGTATATAATTTCTGTCTATCTGCAGAAGTTCCACTCTGGGTTTATACTAGGGTTTGGCCAATATGGATTGATAGCTGATATTTTGTGACATATATATTATATATATATGATATTTAAATTTTCATTTCCTTGTCCAAATTTTTCCAAATAAATACAAGGATTCAGTATTTCCCCCAGAATGTTATTCTTGTCACAGTAGAAGAGCCTCATATTCACTAGCTGTGATCAGGGAGGAACCTCCATCATATCAGTTTTTCAAATAAAAGCCAATATATCAGCAAACCAATACATTGGTCTAACTCTAATTTACAGAACTGCATACGGTGCCTCATTTTCTTGATTGTCTCTGTCATTTTCCTGTTTTGTTTCTCCAGGATGAGAGTAGAGGCGTCCCCAGGACCAGTTCAACCAGTAGACTGTCTGCCAACTGGAGCTTCCTGGACTGTAAGTGACTCCGAAGTATTCACTCCCTTTGACTTTTTGCAGTTAGATTTGCAGATTTTTTGGTCTGTAATCTGTGCAAGATGGAATAACATATATGTGACACAGCTATTCAGACCAGACAGACCAGAAATCAGACCAGACCAGATCAAATCAAAATAGAATAAATCTAATTTTCATCTAATGTTGGCTGAATACTTTTTATAGCCACTGTAAATATGACTCTTGATTAAAAGTATGCAATAATTACAGACTATGTAAATAAACAGAGAGGTGGGGCAACACGGGTAAAACAATCTAGCTTCATCTTCTCCCTCTGAACCAATTCTGTTTGTATTTTTATGAGACATGTCTGCTGTCTCTGCTCTCAGCAGACTGTAAAAATGGCAGGAAGTGATGACTTTACTATGCAAACAGGAATAAAGAGAGATGGGTAGCGACGCCTAACCAGTTAATTATTAATTCAATTCAACTTCATTCCACCTCACTGAAATCAAGAAACGTTTTCTAGGGGTAACAACAGGAGTAAAAATGTAATAATACAAAACAAGACACTATATTGTGCAAGACAACATAGTGCAACAATGTAAAGGTAGGTCAGCTTTACCCCACAATTATCCAGGCAACCCTCATATATCCATGAAGTGCATCACTGACACATATAGTATGGGGAACTGAACTCCTAGTAACATCCAGTACTACCTGTTGTCTCTGCTCCGCAGCCACCTCAGCCGACCGCTTCTACCGCATCGACAAGGCTCAGGTAGGAGACACTCTCCTCCATAGGTTTTGTTGGTGCTAGAACAGTAACAAATAATGTTTCAGACATCATTGGATTGATTGGCCAATATTAAGTTTAGACCAATGTATTAGGCCGAGATTTATGGGCAAGCCGGGCAGTGCCAAAAATAAGACTATTGAGATGCCAGCGAAGCCGATGTCCTTATAGAAGCCAGAACATATAAAAGTCTATAACAGCCTAGAATTGTGAGTTGCCAACAAATGAGAGTCCATGGCCTAGGAACGCTAGTGACCAGTCACCAATCACGTGTACCAGCCTCGACAAATCAATAGCTAAGCTAGGAGAGGAGATAACTAACTTATGAGAGTGGATAGCTCGTCTGGCCTCGCAGTAGTCTTACTTTTGGCACGTTCCCCACGTCATAGGTATTGGCCTTGTATTAAAAATCAGATATCAGCCAGTTAGGTTTATAGCTCATCATAATACCACTGATATGATGGATATGACGCAGATAGTTTGATTTATTGTAGAATTGATCAACACTACACTGGTTGTCTATGGGAAGCTTTTAACCTGAACTGAACTAATGCAACATTTTGTATGCATGAATATTAGTAGTAGTGGTAGAAGTAGTAGTACTAATAGTGGTACTAATAGTACTGTGTGTGTGTGCATGTGTGTGTGTATCTGCCATATATGTGTGTAGGAACACCTACACTTTGTGACAGAGATCTGTCAGGAAGAGGTGTTTATCCTGGACCACGAGGGACCAGCGATGAGCCAGGGGACGTCCACTGGCATGCCTGACCTGGTGGTGGAGCCTACTGCTGGGTCAGAAAGGACACATACAGTAGATACTGGACACACACACATAGATACTCATATACGCACACTAGTAGTAACTCCTGCCTCACACACACACACACACACACACACACACACACACATACACATAGACAGACACACCCCTACACACATCTCACAGATAGGTAGATGGATATACTCATACAGTAGATATACACACATACATTGATTCACATGCTCTCATGCATGTATGGGTGACTCATAATTACATATGAACCACATGTACTTATTTATTTTTAGCAAGTTGTATAAATTATATATATTAGTTGCTTTAGTTCATCAATTACATAAATACACTGAGTTACAACATTTTGTCAAATATTAATACTTTTGTTATTTCTCTCTCCAGTCCTCCATTGACTCCTGAGGAACAAGGTAGAATACACACACACACACACACACCACACACCTAGGCACACCTATTTATTGGAAAGTGTTTCAAATCTTGGTATTTTCCAAACGAGGCCTGACATGCTTCAGAAATGCCCAGCCTACAAGTTAAACATTGTTTCAAACATTGTCTTTTATCTACCTACTGTAGATACTTAAACTCCCTCAACAGGGAACACATGGCTTACAAAATAAGGTAAATTAAGTGTTCATTTAACAGACCTTTGCACCAAGCAAAGGGTTAGCACTGACAGATACCTTGAGGGTCTGTTTGGGTGCATCAAAATAAAAGTATAACCTAGCTTGCTTTTTGCAAGAACCCTAGGATCCCTTTAATCAATTTTAAAAACATGTTAAATTAAATTAAATTGATTTTGTCTCCTTAATCCGTCATGTCCACACATCCAGGTATTGTAATACTGATTTCCTTTTGTCTACTCTAGGGACTTGTTTTGAAGAAGGCTTGAAAACAGTTGCGTGTTAACTGTGGCTGGTGTTTGCTTCCTCATGAGTCATGAGTAAACCCCTAAAATCCCGATGCAATTCAGACCTTGTGATTCTAGTCAGTGGGACTCTCCAGAGAAATCACTGTGACCCCACCCTGTCACATTAGAGAGTTTCACATGTCCTTCGATGTGTGTGTTCATTTTCACTTCTTAGTGTACATGCCTCTACCTGTATGTTGCCCTTTAATGGCAAACAGCAATATCTACTTTACCCATATATGGTAATAAATGATATACAGTCCACATCTCAGGGTATCCGCCAGTCTTTAAGAAGTCTGAAAAAGTAATGTTAAAATAAATTAACATTTAAGGCCATAAAAAGTATTAAAATATCTTAAATAAATTCATTTGAGGTCTTATTTTTTCACTAGGTTCCTTTGCGCTGCATGTCCACTCTGGGATTAACACAGAATAGGGTTAGTAGTACAATGTATTTACAATTTTTACAATTTATATAGCACCTTTCATACATATGGCAGTTCAAAGTGCTTTACATGAGCCGTTAAAAGACATTTAAAACAAGGACATTTAAAAAAAAAAAAATAAAAATCACAGTGCAAAAGGAATAAAAGTCATAGTGCAATTTTACAGTTCAGCAGAAAGTGGTGGTGAACAGAAACGTTTTTAGTCTGGACTTAAAAGTAGTTATTGTTAGTTATTGTTTAAGTGCTTACAATTGGACTTAATAAAAAGGATATGTTCAATCAGAAATAGGTTGGTTTTCCCACCTTTGTTTCATTATTTTGTTTTCTTAAATTCATTTCCAAGTAGCGTTAAACAAATTTGGCTTTCTGAGACCTGACAATAACCCTGACATCTCTGACATCCCTGGCATCACCAATATTTTTGTCAGGGCAGTAGCTGAACTTTGAAGTAATTGATGCAGTTACTGGCCTTTGGCTTATATTAGGGCAGTATATTGACTGCAACCCAAAGTCAGCAGCCCTCAGCTGTTTTGATTCTGAAACCTTAGTCTAAAAACGATACACCAACACACAGACTGGTATATAAGCCAAAGTACACCCAGGTAATATTACTTTGTCCTGTTGTCAGGATAATCCTTGTCAGGAAGTATTTTTATATTCGATACTGAGGACCGATAATGCTGGATGCAGTACAATAAAGTGAAACAGAAAGCTCCAGAACAGGTGGACATTCCTGATTCAGCAACAAAAGCTTCAACTCAGTAGCTTTTCTTCTGACAGTGCTCACCTCTATAGGAATATAGCAGTCAGGCTTGAACATTAGCTGCCCTGGGGACCTGCTGTCACCATCAGTATTCTTTTTTCTTTCTCCATGACTCTTAAGCTGAAAGACTTTCCCACTTTCTCAAAACCAAAAACTCCTGAAAACTAGGGGTGTACCGTTCGATCGATCACCCATCATAATCGGCTGATAATCATTCTAAATAGGTCATCGGTGATTGGCCGATCACAGTTTCAAATTCCCCATCAAGACAAGTTTCAATTGCCGGATCAGGGAAACAGTGGGGCGTATACTGTAAAAAACAGCGGGTATTTTGTCAGTTGAACGTTACTAGTGCAGGCATGTCGTCCATCTGCCGTTGCCAGTTCATTTCTGACGTGTTTTGAATTTCACAGGACTAAGTACCTCAGTCAACAAGTACACACCAACATGTCATTACTATGTTTGATTTATAGTGTCATAGTGTTAAGTGTATAGGCCAGCTATGTCCTGTAGCTGGAACAATCTGTTAAACACAGTACTTTATTGGAATTTCACTATTTGTACTTGCTATTCACTTATACATTATACGCCGCTGTTGATCGATAGGATAGCTTTCTAAAACTCCTGATGTTTACCTTTTAAGATTTAGACTTCATCATCAGAATGAGGGGTAAAGACCATAGTGGTACAGTATAGAGGAAGACATTTCTAGTAAAAGAGGAAGTTCTTGTGTTTACAGTTAGTAGAGAGACGGGTTTATCTGTGTATCCAGAAAGACTGGGGAGCTCAGATGACTTCCTAAAACTGGTTTGTCTAACTGTGTGTGTTTGTCTGCATGTTCCACAGCATTGCTGACAGCTGCCAGTTTTGGGGACCTTAATACGGTAATACACACTGTATTTACTCACACAAACACAGATACACACACACACCATTGTACTGTATAATAAATCAAACTAGGTTTATCTGTCTGTATATGTTGCACGCTGCTGTGTCTGGCAACAATTTTTTAAGTTGTAATCTACAACATTCATATCAATAAATGTCTATTTTTCTCTGCCGTACAGTAAGTGATGCATGCTACATTTCCAGTTTGTTTGGAGTAAAACTGGGTAGTATTAAACAGCGATAGCCACCGTGGCTGAAGAGACAGTAAAGACCGCCACCTACAAGAACTCAAACTTCATCAAGAGAAAATACAGTGTTGATCTCTGGGAAGTGTAGTGCAGAAACACCACAGCAGTGACCACGTAGCACCAAAGATGTTATCAAATTCAAAAGAAATGACAAATGTGGAAAACTTAATACCACTTTAATTCCCATAAAGTTGACTTGATTACAGTTTTTTCCGATCGCTAACTCTGAATAATAATAATAATAATAATAATAATAATAACGGGCCTTATCGAGATCAAACGTGGCATGCCGATTCTTGGAGCAGACACCAATTGACCCATGCTCACAGGTGCTGCCAATCAGCCTGGGGGTCACCTGGGGGTACCGGAAGCTCAAAACAAGAGTCAATAGCAACAGCAGAATAAGCTGTTTGGCATTGGCAGAGAAGATTTGGCAAATTTTTCATGAGCGCAACCCACATACTCAGCTGTGCTGCTCATCCCATAAATGCATGTGCCTTACAAATGGGGCACCATTTAAAAGGGAAATAAACAGGCTTTCCAACGGTATAACATTTATTGCCAAGAAGCATTGTTACAACAGAGAAATAATCTACCAAACACAAATTTCTGAACTTTTTGTTCGATGTTTATATAACGTTTTGCAGGTGGTGGAGTATGAATGAGAAAAGAGTTCATGGATTTTGGAGAATGTGGTCATTGAATGCATTTTGTGTGAAAGCAATGAAAAATGATTCACAGTTTGGTCCACATAGACTTCTGTTTCGCTGACTGTGTTAAGAGTTTTGCCCATTGAAAATCTATTGTGCAAATTGAGTCAAAGCAATCGAAAAAAACTGTGTTATGATATATTCATATACTTCTCCTTTTCTCGCTCTCTTTTTACCCCGTACACAGCTTGCAGCTGCAAATGAGAGCTTCCGCTGTATTTACCCTGTCTAAAAAAAAGTCCCAAACTGTTTTTTAGTGACTGAGCCACTGTAGTGTTGACCGTTAATGAACTGAACTTCAATCCATATGAAATAAATGTGTGTTTATCTCATCTCTCTCTCTCTCTCTCTCTCTCTCTCTCTCTCTCTCTCTCTCTCTCTCTCTCTCTCTCTCTCTCTCTCAGCTGTCAGAGTGTGTGTGTCGTGGGGTCAATTTTTTGGTAAGGAACTCTGAAGGCTGTTCAGCTTTACATATGGCTGCCCAAAACGGACACACAGAGCTGGTCAGCTACATACTGCAAAAGGGTGAGTGTGTGTGTGTGTGTGTGTGTGTGTGTGTGTGTGTGTGTGTGTGTGTGTGTGTGTGTGTGTGTGTGTGTGTGTGTGTGTGTGTGTGTGTGTGTGTGTGTGTGTGTGTGTGTGTGTGTGTGTGTGTGTGTAAACAAAGTAATGTAATTACCTTAAAGGCACCACGTGTATCATTCTAACACCTGAACCAATTAAGGTGAATCACCTGAATCATAAAAAGGTGAAGCCTCTCAGGTGTTCCTGTGTAGAGCTGGAGCTAAAACCTGCAGGACAGGGGTCACTTAAGGACTGGGTTGGGAAACAAAGTAATGAGACCATCACTGAGAAGACTGGCAGCCTACCAGTCTCTACATTGCATTTTACACTGTGTGCCACGGGGTCGGATTTGGGGGGTGAAACCTGCTGGATTGCTTTACGGCACAAAACAGGGCGCTGTTCTTCCTGCGCTAACGGAGCTGAAGCTTTCAGAGGTTCAAGCAATGGCAGATGGTGGAAGGAGAGAAAGGCTGATGGAAAAATCACTTCCAAGATGTTGATCCTCTTGAGTAAAGCCAAAGAGAAAACCTTTGACTAAAGAAGCAACATCCTCTTTGAGACAGGAAGGAGCAGGGTTTATGGCAAATGACACATTTCCCATGAACCCTGCTCCTCCTTGAGAAACACTAGCAATACTCTACCACTGGTGTGATTCTCAATTGTCTCAATCATGGTCACATTTGTTTACAATAATTATATACCAAGATATCACAATTACAAAAATAGACTGTAAATTGAATAAATTGCATGTTTTGCTTCTGTCTCACTGAACTAAATGTCTCCCATATCTCTTCTTCATTTCTCCCCACCAGGCTCCAAAGTGCTTCTGGATTTGACAGACAGAGAGAAGTATGTTTGCCACAACTTTAGTTTCTCATCTAAGGAGGCTGTGTTTTAATATAGTAAAAAAACAAAACATGCACACAACACACGCAACCCCCTCGTGATCTACTTTGTGGTTTTCATTTGGTGTCAGTTAGTATTTCAGCTCAGTGCCATGCACATCATCTCAATCTGCAACAATTTGAGATAAGGGAGAGCATTCCCTTATCCCTTATCCCTTCCCTTATCCCTTAGAACGTTGTGACACTTTACATGACCTGTGTGTGTGTGTGTGTGTGTGTGTGTGTGTGTGTGTGTGTGTGTGTGCGCGTGTGCGTTCGTGTGCAGAGGGGACACTGCCTTGCACAAAGCGGCCTCAGAGAAGCAGCATGCCATGTGTCGACTGCTGGTGGAGGCTGGGGCTTCCTTAAAAAAGACCAACTTCCAGGTACACACACACCCTTTTGTCCATACTTCCAGTAAGTCCACAAGCCAGTCCACAACCACAAGATGATTCATATCAGTGAAGAGCATGACACAGTTGATGATTAACTGAGAAGTCAGAGTCTAGAGTCAAGTTGGTTTTCTACAGCGGGTGCACCCAGGGTGTGGCTGTCTTTCTTCATTGCTACTTACAGAACACGTTCTTAATAGTCAGGGTGTTTGAAGGTATATTACCTACACTCAAGGCCTTAAAAGTCCTGAATACAGCTAAATATAGAATTTTATCTTAAATTCAGTTTTAGAGGTCTTACAATTGTTGTGGTTTCTTGGTCAAATTTATTTCAGTCATGAAATTGGTCAATTGAAAAGATAATGAAAGCGCTACTCATGAGAGGTAGTGCAGTGAGCATACTCTATACTGATGAACAGTGACTCATTGGTCTGTGGATATTATGCACGTTTGTAAGTAGACAGAAAATAACTGGCGCGAACTGAATCGTTGTAATGTCATAATTAGAAACAAATGAATACATAAATAAATATCAAATAATATGCAGAGAAATGTGTCAATAAATAAATGAAAAAATAAAAATGTAAATAATTTAATGACTAAATTCTGTGAGCTAATAAGTCAGGTTCAGTTACGCTTATGGGAACTGGAAGCGAGGGGCGTCCAACCACACCTTCCTGGTGTGAGATGAGGCTCAGCTGTGTAGAAACCAAGGGGTCGACCTCTGTCGGTTACAGCGAGCAGCAGACTGGAGTTATTGATTATTGTCTCTACAGGGAAAAGCAGGTAATCAGGGGAAGCCTCGTCCTCTGCAGTGGTCAAATCTATGAATTCTCTGGAAATGGAGCGTTAATCATCATAGCAGTTGACCGTGGTCAGTCGTCTTGGCAGTGGTTAACTTCTAGCGTAGTTGTGAGGTTGTGATGACGATACAGGACTTGAAATTTGTTGCAGACAAAGTTGTTTTGTTCATTTATTCATTGCCCATTCTGTCTTATATAGCAGATTTTCACACCAGTAATTTTACTTCTACTAAAGTACTTCAACAAAGTAAAAGCTCTTCTGTTTGAGGAGGATGTTTCGGTTCTCTTTCCACTCCTGCCTTTCAGTTATCATCCCAGTAGGTTTAACAGTCAACAGCAGACAACACTTTCAAACAGCAGAGGATGGCATTTTAATGTGTGTGTGTGTGTGTGTGTGTGTGTGTGTGTGTGTGTGTGTGTGTGTGTGCGCTGCGCACCAGGGGAAGACACCAGCGGACCACGCCCAAGCCGAAGGAGACTCAGAGCTGGCCACCTACCTGAGCGCCCAACAACACACACCTTCCATCACTCACGAAGACTTGGAGACTGCCGTCTGAGGGACACACACTCACTCATCCACACTCACTGTGTCTCTCTTGACTCCATGCGCGGCGTCGTCGTGGAGAAGAAGCTTGGAGAGCAAAGGAAGCTGGGTAAAAAGAACAGAGTCTGGATTTGGCTCTGTGATCTCTGCAGATGGATGGATAAATCTATGGATAGAGCGATGACTGGGCAGACAGGTGAAACGGGAGTGAACTGCTTCAGACCACGGCAGCACTGCAGTGGGGAAAACGTTTCATCGGTCAATTATTTATTTGTAATTATTTATTCATATTCTATTTATTGGTTGGTTGTACTGATCGACTGACTGAGTGATTGTTTGTAGGGGTGTTCGGGGGTTTCGGGCTGCAAGTGCACTTTGATCAGCTGTTTAGTTGTTAAACGTTGTCAGGGAAGCCGAATGGAAAATGTCATGTCTGTCATCCATGAAAATGCATTGCTCTTCTTCGTGACTTATTTTGGGTTGCAACTTCTAGTTTGAGAAACCGGTGATGAGAAGGCAATGAAACGCAGTGGCAAACGGTCCAAATGACATGAAAGCCCTTTTAAAAACTGACTGGAATAGTGTAGGTTTGCATGTGTACCCCGCAACCCCTCTGTGGATTACTCAGACGTGCCAAAGACATTGCACTGATGCAGTGTCATACCTAGTCCACAGGTTCAATAATACCCCCCCCCCCCCCCCCCCCATTTATCACACTGGTCTTCAATTGGGTCAGGCAATATTATAAGCCGATCTAATAAAATGTACTAGTTATTTAGCTACAGACACCATCGATCGTATGCATATATTTTATTTTTATTTCAGCTTATCTTGGATTACAGGGTCATGGGAGGGCGATGGGAACATAACAATGCCAGTAACTTTTCAATCAATTTCTCCATAATAATTTTGATTTTTGAGATTTTTTTACCAGATTTACCAGATGATATTTTGCTCAATATCTTTAAATTTGACCATTTTCAAGCCCAAAAAATATTTGGTATAATAATTAAGTATTCAGTGTTTCCTCCCAAAACGTTATTCTTGTCATTTAGACCACCGGGCACTAAAACTTTCCATTGAAACCCAGGAAAATAATACATGATAAAACATATTTATGCATAGAGTCAATCCAAGTTATGAGCCTCCCATAGACAACCAGCGTAGTATTGATCCATTTTACAATAGACATGTAATCATAATCATATCCATCATATCAGAGGTGGACGACACTGATTGGCTGATTTATAATGGTGTGCAGAGCATGATCACCTACCACTGAAATAGTTTGGCTCACAGTGCATCCGGCTCTCTGTAGTCACACCACTTTTCACGGTGTGTATTGGTACTCCTGACCCAACAGAAGGCTTTTCATGTGCACCATGTGTGTGTGTGTGTGTGTGTGTGTGTGTGTGTGTGTGTGTGTTGATATACACTATTCCATATCAGTTCTGGATAAGAGGAGTGAATAAGTACTACTGCAACGGAAAGAGACTCAAGCAGAGGAGGAACAGACTTCATTCTGCCCTCTGTGCAGCATGTACATAACTATAGACTGTGTTGTGTTTCAATAGAGGGTGTGTGCGTGTGTGTGTGTGGGTGTGTGCATACATGCAGACATGTTTTATATGTACACGTGCATTTGCCTGTGTACCTCTGTGTACGCATGCCCATGTGTGTGTTTGTGTGTATTTACAGTCTGTGTGTGTGTGTGTGTGTGTGTGCAGCATTTATCCAAGAGAGAGAGAACAGAAAATCTGAGCCATATTCAATGCAATATGAATGGATGACGTTTTTTTGCATTTCTCTACTTATCGTTTACATTACATTAATGTTTTAACATAGTTGTCCATTTAGCACCAAGGAGTATTGAATGTGCAATTTTACTACAGTGCTGGTTGGGTATATGATTGTCTTCTTCTTTTCTTTTGTGTGCATGTATGTCTCAATGGACTGAACTTTTGAAAAAGCCCTGTTCGGTCTCTTTTGATATAACCTATTGTAAACTAAATTGACATAGTAACTACATTCCCAAATGGATGTGGTGGGCATTGATCACATCAGAGAGAGATGTAGCCATTGTAGAGGTTTGACTGCTTCCTGCGCTAGTCTGGCACTGTTGCTCTCACCACCGCTACACACAGAATGATTTGACAGCCATTTGTTCGAGAGGCCGAGGTTCGTTTTCTGTTTCAAAATTTAGAAAAGGTAGTTATAATTGCGGGTAAAATGTAGGACATGACGAAATCCCTCGAGCTACAGGTCACCCCAACAACACAGGAACGTCATAAGGTAGAGAGAGCACTCTGGGAAATGGGCTTAACATCCGCCATGTCTCGACTTATCCTTTAAGAGTCAGAACATTTTACTATCTTTTGGTATAAAGCATCATGGACCCGCCAGTTTGGAAAACGAGAGCTTGTACGATATCTGTATGATATTTCTTGTATGATTGAGAAGTAACTGATGGGGATAGATGTGAGATGATGCGGGACTTCTACGATGGCTACTGCTATAAACAAATCTCCAGATGGAATTGTCTGTAAATGGTGATCACACTTTACAGGAACTAACTGTGGCATAAGCTTCTGAATGACATACACACACACGCTACTTATCACTTTCTATTGGTTATGAGCAGAAACACGACTTTGTATTAAATTGTGTCACTCATCAGCAGTGTTTATGCATGGCATTTTCTTATCTCCTTGGGAATACTTTCTAATGTCATAAAAAATGGCATTGTTATTGTTGTTTTAACTATTCTTATTATTAAATTATTATATTATTGTTTTAAATGTTTTATACCTGAGTTTCTGCTTAGGCTGGAGATGTTTTGGGTGTTATTTTATGGCTTTTGTATTTTTTTTTTCTGCTGATGATGATGATGATGATGATGATGATGATGGGACTACTTGAACGTTTGTTGTTTTATTTTTTTCTAATTCTGTAAAAAGAAGACGTGATGCTGTAGTGTTGCCTCTGGTTTTGTTTATTGTTTGAGTTCTGAGTGGTAGTTCAGGAAGGGGGGATAGGAGGTTTCCCATTTCCCATACCAGAAACTACCCACCAGTCAGCCAAACTGGAAACCCACACCCCTGACAAAGGTGAAATACTTAAAGCTCTTTCATCCCAATGTCATGAAAATATACAGTGCAGCATGAACGCAAAGATAATCAGAAGACACCCTATTGACTACACCTCCAACTCCTGGAAAATATTATTGGGTTAAATATTATTATATTATATTATCAGGACAATGCAACAGTGTAAGGGAAGTTGTCAATTGTTTGCTTTCCTGAGATTGTCTACACTTTCTGGCACCTATAGCTATAAAGATTATATTGCGAAGACCATTTTACACAGGTTCATATTCTCCCCATCACTACACCGAGGAGAATGATCACGCTGAAAGGCCCCCACTTGAACCACTTTAACCCTTGTTTTGAAAAGGTTTTGCTCCTACCAGGTTTCAGGCTGGACTACTGTTTGGGTATGAAGGTTACTTTGAACAAGCTTCTGGCATACTTAAACTCAGTAATGTAATATGATTACTTGTGTACTTTTGGGATTCGAATTCAATTTATTTGAATTTATGAACTCTTAATTTGAAAAGCATTCTTACCAACTGTTATTTCAGGATGTGTAAAATCATTTTAGTTCTTATAACCTTAACCTACAACAATATAAGTGCTGTTTTCCTGTCAACAATATTCCTGAATAACCCACCAAGTAGTTACCTACTTTTTCATGGGCAGCTGTAATGTGATTACTGTATTTTTTACAGTAACTGTAACAGATCAGAGTTGAGATTCTACTGGAATTGTGGGTAATTTAGATACCTGTAATCCCCACTTCATGTGATCTATGAGTCCCCAGCACCTTCCTCCTATGCTACAGGAAATCACATGTTCACATGTTTACATGCATAGTTGTATTCCAGTATTATGTGGGACATTTGTAATAGCCTGCGTTGTGACAAGCCTCAATGTGACAAGACTGTGACATTTCCCAAGTGTCGGCGAAGACAAACCTCAGCTAGTCAAAAGTTTCCACTCCACTGTCACCGCCTGGATTCCCAAAGGCATCTTACCACTAACTCATTTTTTTTCTCCATGAGTCACTGGGACAACATTTACCTATAGTGTTTCACTTGCAAAACAGAAAACAGGCCACGTCAGCACATTATACTCCGTTATAAACTGTTAAAGATTTCAAAATAAAGGCAGATAAATGAACTTCTGAAGCGTTTAACCAGAGTTGAATAGTTTCCAGCCTCATTATTTGAAATGATTCTGAGTAAGACCTGTTTTAATAAACCTTGTTGGATTTATAAGACCTTTTCTTCAATGTGTAAAAGGTTAGTAAAGTAATCATCTTAAGTTACTTTCAGTGGATTTCGAGCATAAATGTACAACTGTAAAACCTTTTATCTTCACCTTTTTCAGTTTTGTTTTGCTGACTCAGTCTGAAGATATGGCTTCATTATTTTTTTACCCCCTAAGGAGGAGGCGCACAAATGTTTTATTAGATTCAAACAAGGAAGCAGTCTGGGTTGTGAGAGGACTTCCCCAAGTCCTCTCACAACCCAGACTGCTTCTTTGTTTGTGCGCCTCCTCATTAGCAACATTGCATCATTATCAGTCAACAGACAAACACAGTTTTAGTGGGTGATTTGTTAAAATTTGTGCTTTACCTCCCTTACATTTCCTTTAAAATTGTATTTAATCATTTGTTCTAACAAGGGGAGGTGCCCTCCCCATCATCCTTCTACAAAACAGCCCCTGGTCTAAGTATTAAAATGTTCCCAATTTTGAAATGTTTCAGGTGCAAGACATGAAAACTGTTCTTCAACAGACTCAGTAGATCTGACCCCTCAACCCAGGATTATAATGGGGCCTGGTCCGTGGTTTTGAGAAACACTGCTGTATGTAGTAAAATAGTGAAATGTCACTGTGAAGATGTAGAATAACTCTTTCTTTACTTAATTTACACACTGACTGTCTCAGTTTCATTTTCTACAGGGACTCCTTAGTGCCATATATATAATATATATATAAGAGTATTTTGATGTTGAACAAGGATGTTGTAATACCATTGAAGTCTGATTGAAACCAAAAGCAACTCTTCACTGTTCTTTTTCCAAGCCAGGAGATTCTATAAATTTCTGAACACAAAACCCACACTCTTTACTCTTTCATGTCCAGCGAGTGGATTATTTTAAAAGACTCTTTATGAAAAATATATATACACATACAATTGAGAGGCATAATGACAACGCATGCCGAATTGTACAACTGTAACATCATCTGAGTAACCTTACCATTTTAGAATAAAGAAAAAAGGAAATCACGTGAAACACTTGCGTCGTCATCGTTGAGTTTCGCTTTCAATTTCTTTGTGTCAAAGAATGTTAGTGTTGAGAGATATCACTCAGTAGGAAGAAATCTATCCCTGTACAAGTGAGTGTTAATCCTCATGCTGCGTTCACTTTGTGGCGTAACCTTTCCATTTTCTTTATTTTTTATATTTCATTAGCACATTAAACTGATTATACGGACCCATACCTCGCTTCTTGTGTATTAACGCCAATTAATTGACAGCAGACTCGGTCCGTTTGGAAACAGCGGCAGAGTGAGATATCACTTCGTTTTACTCATCTCTGCCAGCAGCAGCTGACCGGTGACGTAGTATGGTATACTATGGTGTATAAATAAACTGACACTGACACTCAAAGAAGACGCAGCGATATCGGGGCAAAATACTTCAAACGGAAACTCATTTTACTTTGGCACATTTCACCTACGACGACTGTAAGTATGTGTGTGTTTTAAAATATGTATCTCTGCCGGGCTAGAAAGTAGAAAGGTAGATAAACAATGGACTTTGCTAGCCCAGGTACGTTCCGTTTTCGGAGACCAAACGATTTAATGCCTTGTTGCTTATAGGTAAAACTTCGATAACGCATAGAAAACTTCTAAGGCCTTTTTGTGAATCAGTTCTACTAAATTCAGATGGTCCACCAAGTAGCAAAAGACTTAAAACTTTTACCAAGGGCTTACAGTCAACTTTTAAAATTAGTTTCGCCTGTTACTCCCAGTCGTTTAATAAAATCGTCTAAATAAAATCACCGGTTGTGATTTTTAATTTAAATTATTTTTTTTAGACTGTTATTTAGACTATTTAGAAAACGGTGTGTTTTGGAGGGAAAACGACTGGGAGTAACAGGCGAAACTAATTTTAAAAGTTGACTGTAACCCTTGGTAAAAGTTTTAAGTCTTGTTCTGTCAGTTGTGTGCCTTTGTCCTGTGAAATGGCAGTAACGTTACCGGAGCTGGCATTTTGCCTGCTATACTGCTATAAAACTAATTCAACTTTTCAAGTAGTGTTCATGTTACACTCGTCTGCTTTGACTGGAGAGCCGGCATTAATCCTGCCCCGTTTCACAGCTAGGAGACTTAACTTAAAAACATTTAACTTATTTGTGTGTAAATGATGGTTGATGGCTATAGGGCCGCTTGAAAATAGACTTCTTACAGACATTTCCTGATACCTTTTTTTTTTTTCCTTCTAAGAGAACATGCCTTAACATGACCCCCTGATATCCGCTGAATTGTATATTCACTAGAGGGCGCCACCACTCAGTCTACACTTGAAGATATGGAATATTAACGGAGGAAGAATATAGCAAGTTGGGGTATTAAATATAATACCCCAACTTATATATATAAAAACCTTGAACCTTGAACTTGAACCTCAACTTATAGTCAGAACAAATGTATGAAAAATATGAGTTACAGAATTCTGTGAGTGTGTGTGTGTGTGTGTGTGTGTGTGTGTGTGTGTATGTGTGTGTGGCAACAAGACAAAATGAAAATTTACCAAAAAAGAAATATAAGCAGATGTGGATAAGTAAACAATTATAATGAAAGGTGGGGTGTCGTGGGTGTGTTCTCAGTAAAACCTGCTCAATGCTTCTTTCTTGTTTTGTTTCACACCAGAAAATCGCCATGGACAACGGCCACGGCATCACCACCACCACCTCCAACAACAACAACGTCAAGGGCAATGCAAACGCTGACACCGACGCCAAATCCACCTCGGACGTGGAAAGCATGGAGGACACCGTGGAGTTCAGACTCATGATGGCCTACGCGCAGAGGAGGCGGCCTAGAGGGGACTGGGACCTCGCCTCACCTCAGACTCCTGCCGAGGCAGAAAGTGAAGTGAATGTGAAGAAGGCTGGGGGGAAGAAGAAGAACATCCTGCGTTTTTTTTTTAAATGTGTCAAGCCCCAGCGAGAAGAAGAAGAATATGCGTGTGAGGAGGGTGATGAAATTGCTACCAGCGGCTTCAGATCATTCCCTGGCGAGGATGGTGAGTATCGTTTCGACCCTTGAGGCCATATGAGAATCACAAGCCTTTGTATCAACTTGCCTATGAGTGTATGTGATAAGGTTGTATTCATGGACAGGGTGAAGCCTCGGTACCTTTTTTTGTGTAATTTTAATTCAGGCTTGTTAAACATGCCTCAATCAGCCGTGACTGAATGATGCCACTCCTGCTGGAGGCCCAGATGAATTCCAGGGATGGTTTCTTTTCATGACTGCTTCAGGGGGTTTTGCCGGCGTCGCTCCAGTGGGCAATAAAACCGCACTGGTAGCGAGTTACGCCTCTTAGACTGACTTTCACTTCACACCTTGACGATGCCGTTGATGCCGTTGTGTGAAAACCCCTTTCTAATACAATGTCGTTTTGAGGGGGAGTACCTGCGCAGCATTGGCCTTTGTGGTTTTCTGAAAGTGTGTGTGTGTGTTCAAATACCCTTCACCTTCTCTTTATACAGATGAGGCTAAAAACAGGGAGCTGGAGGAGGTAGCTAGCAGACTGACCAAGCTGGCTGATGAAGTCCAGCTCACTACTTCAGATATAGAGTCAGATGGAGAGGAAGGTAGGTTAAGCATCTTCTTTATTTTCTCTCTGTCCACACTGCCTCAGCCACACTCATCATAATGTGCATTTCAGCAGCAACAGGGCAAATATACATACTCATGTCTTTTTTTTGCTTTTGTGTTATGTTGAACATTACTGGGTTATAAGCGTGTGGTGCATCATGCCATTTCAAACCCATGTTCCATTTCCAACCTGATTAATCTGTAACCTTCTTTCACTTGAGTGGTACTTTCGGTGCCGATCCCTAACCCTGCCCATGTCTGCTCTCTAGATGATGTGGAGAAGGTGATTGGCCTGCTGCTGAAAGATGCTGGAGACAGATTCAACGAGGAGGTGAGAGGACTTGTCTTAGCTCTTGTTTATTTGCTTCACTTATTTGTCTTATTGTTTAAATGAATAAAAAAGTAGGTAGCTAACTTATTGCACTTTTACCTTAGCACTGGTTCTGTGGTAATGTGTAACGATGTATTGATGTTAAGACGCTACATGTTGTTTTTTTTTAAAGATGGAAATCCTCTTCTCTCCCCACCAGGTGCTGAAAAACGCCTCTCTATCCAGGGAGCTGTTTGGGGAGTACAGCTTCTTTGAGAGGCTAATGTCGGCCTTCCTCAGGAAGATGGGCTTCTCTACCTTTGAGCCTGAAGGTCTGGGGCCTCAGGGGTCAGCCAAGGTCCAGATCGCCCTGACCTGCGAGGTAACAATAACTTTATAATGGAATAAAACAATATACTTACTTGCAAAATGCTATTTTATACATCTTCCCCTGACGTTCCGAGTTTTTAATTTCCTACCCGCTAACTACTGGACACATTTCATCCTCGGCAGGTCACCAGTCGTCTGTCAGCGGTGGACACCCTGCCTATGAGCCGAGTGCTGGGCTGCGGAGCCAAATACCTGCAGGATCACTACTCTGCCTGGGCAACACAGCAGGGGGGATATGTATGTAGCATACACATTGATGATGACGTTGAAATGGTTGATTATTATAAGGGTCACATACTGAATCGCAAAACCTTTGCAAACCACTAACTCTCTCTCTCTCTCTCTCTCTCTCTCTCTCTCTCTCTCTCTCTCTCTCTCTCTCTCTCTCTCTCTCTCTCTCTCTCTCTCTCTCTCTCTCTCTCTCTCTCTCTCTCTCTCTCTCTCTCTCTCTCTCTCTCTCTCTCTCTCTCTCGGCAGGAGGTAGCTGTTGATGAGGATGAGGAGGAAGTCCAATGAACAGGAGTTTTGTTTCTTTTCAAACTTCACAGCAAACTCTGCAGCGCTGAACCCAATCACCCAGTCGATTGACACTTGATCAGCTGGCCACTCGCTGCCTTTTGGGGTTTTTTCTGCTAAAGGGGGAATTTGACACAGCGCGGACTTGGATTCTAAACAAGTCCCAAAACTGTACATAGTGTTGGACCAGCTTTCTGACATTGGTCTTTTTTATTGACAATCAGATATCTGCCAATCAGTCATCCACCTCCAAATTGTAGGTTCCTCCCTTTTTGAGTGTTGGTCTGTAGAACCTGTAATGTGACCTGCCTTAGGGTGCCGTTTCAGAGGCTTTTTTACTAAAACTCTGGAGGACACGCTGCATCCTTGGAATGTTTTTAGCACGAAAATGGTCAAATTTAAAGATCAAATATCGATCCAAAATATAAGCTATCAGCAGCTTCAGTATGACAATATCTCCAAATCCATACCGGGTCAAACCTTCCATACACGACTCTCGTTAAACAGATTTTATTTCACGGCGAACCTGTAGGGTTACATTGCTTAGAAGTCGTTTGCCAAAGTGGATGAGGATCCGTGATATTCAGAGTCCGGTGGATCGCCCGACTACTCTCAGCTGTGCTGTGAATATCCCAGTCGCTAACCGTTAGAAGTGTTTGGTTTGACTTGGGAGTCTCCGTGTCTCGTAGCAGGAAACCTTTTCAGTTTACACTTTCATTTTCATGTTTTGTCACGTTAAATTATGTTTCTATTTTACTGCTCAGGTATTTCATTGATGAATTGAGTGGCAGAAAATTGCACAAAAACCATTCAAGTGCCTTATTAGTTTAGTCTTCTCATGCATACATAAAGGGAAGTTGATCAACTAATGTCTTATTGATTACTCTGTTTGATGTGATTCCATGTTTTATGTTCTGTACTTGAAAATCCTTCATTGTAATTCAAGAAATTGTAGCAGTCAAATTCTTTGAAAGGAAAGCATACTATTTATGTTAGTTTTTTTAAATTCTAAACTAGGCTATTCTTTCTTATTTAAATTACATATCTTACACCACTTCAGGAACTCTGATAGATTGTATTAAGGAGTAAATGTGTGATACAAGCCATCACTGCCAAAAAAAGAAATAAAAAGCCTTTTTTCACTTTATCCTGTGTATTTTAATAAATGTTGTTTCCAGGAGGCTTGTGTTACTGTTGATGGTGTTATTTATGGTATCACTGTTGATACTATTTCATTACTTTGATGAAAAATAATTAATATTGCATGAAAAGCACTTAATTGTTTATACTCACTGTCACATTAAATCATTCTTCTCAATACTTTTATTGAAACAAAAAAAACTGCTTTCCAATTTCCATGGGGGAACAAATCATCCGTGTGTCAATGGTTCAAACAAATGGATTATCTTACCTATCTCTACCCTCTCCACATTTATAAAATGACTTGATATGTATAACTGCCAAAACTATTCTATAAATTTAGCTGTAAACTGATTTTGCTGAGTAACCCTCAGTAGGAAATGGAAAAATAGCACCACCTTGCGTTCACCGGATGAACTACAAGGGGGCTCATTATTTAGTAGCCCAGATATGTTTGTTCTCTCATGTACACAACCGCCCCTTAAAAAACTCCATTCAAAACCAAATTCAGCTTTAAGAAATGTCTCGCGCTTTCCACCGCCCAGAAGATGAGAGGCGACCCAAGTCTAAAAGTTGACATGGTCTATGGTAACGATGGCCGCATGATGAACTGGATTCACGCCGAATTGAAGAGTCGATTCTAACTATTCGTAGAAAGTCTCAAGTCGTGTTCACGAGCTGTGTACGTTGGTCAACATGAACATGCCAGATTTCTAATGTAGTCTGGCGTGATGTACCTGCTCTGCCTGCTGCTTCTCCAGTCAGTGTTTCAGGTCTGTCTGAAATGAAATCCAACCCGTTCCCCTTGTACACCTCGTACTGACTTAACCTGCTTACAGACAACAACACAGACGTCAAGAGGACTACGGCGACTGTCAGCCGTCCGTGTCTGTCCCAACCCACTCGCGATAAGTTCAGCGCGAGGGTGAAATGACGTCTCTGCTGGCTGTCACTGTACGATACACCTGCTGCCTTGTCTCGGACTGACTCTCCCCTTTTATCTTCCCCAACCGAGGAGTGCGTGCGTAATGATGTTCAACGTCGTGCACCAGAAGTACTCCCCGACGCGTATCACCGTCGACACCCCGTTAGCCGTGCGGGCAGTCGCAATGAGCGTGACTCCGGAGGAACAGTCGCCGCCGCCGTGCGCCAAGACGCGGCTCCCCAAGTCCAACAAGGGCGCGATGGTGGTGAGAGCCGTGCGGCGGCACGCGTCTCCCCAACCGCCTAGCCTGGAGAGCCTGGAGGCGGCTTGGAGCGAGAGACACCCGGTGAAACCACCAGAGGCTGCACCGGAGCCTGTTAACGGGACGGAGGTGAATGGCCACGCGGGACCGCCGCGGAGCAGGAAAAGAGGGTTCAGACCCCCCGATGTGAGGACCATCTTCTCCACCGGGGAGAGGGACCCCAGGGTGAAGGAGGAGAAGGGGGAGGGCCACACTTTCGAGCCCGGCGGGGCGGGTACCTGGTGTGATGTGTGCTGCCAGTACATCCTTCAGCACGGCCTGACCTGTACAGGTGATGTCCAATGTGTGTGTGTGTGTGTGAGAGAGAGCACCTTAACTACCCCCAGACTAGACGGGGCCCATCATAGGAGCAAGGTGATAACCTAGATGCAGTGGGGGAAGCAGGAGCCCTGTGTCCCATCTTGTCAGGGTTAGGGTTTCTACAAGAGGATAAATCTGACCATTTCCATGCCAAGTATTCAGTGTTTCCCCCAGAATTTGATATGATATAAGATCTTTGTGGATCTTTATGATATCAGTAATCACAGTATATATATCATAGTGCGTGGTATGACTGAAAGGTAACAGGACAACAGGGATTTTTCAAGATAATACAACAAAAATCAATGCAAACGTATTTGATTTTTGGGTATATTGTTGGCTGCATGGTGACCATCAACTACAGGTCCAGTCTAATAGAGCTGGTCCAGCAGTGTGTTGGGGTTGTTCTGGTCAGCTCCCAGTTGTCAGTGTGTGTAAACGTGTTAAAGTGTTGCTGAAATCCAGCAGCTAACATTTGGACTGAATTCTTTACGGACTATTGAGGAAACTAGGCTTCGTCTTTTACTGCGTGCTACACGACATGGCTCGGAAATCATTTGAATAAACCGGCCTGCGTCACACAGCAATGGGTGCCACTTGTTAACGTGTTGCGAAGACAGCTTGCTTTCATGCTACACGCGTAGGGCTTGGTAACACACACACACACAGCCGGTATGCAGACAGACTGGTTCCAGACTGAGGAAACAAGTCGGATAGTTTCCCCTACAGAAATTCCTCCCTCTTGTGTCCATCTCTTCCTGGCAGTAGTAAAAAGGATCGATCGAATGGCCACTTACTGGTGTGTCATGGGAATCTCCTTCAGTGCTCCTACCTGATAGCCTCTGAAGCCTCATTTAGACTACGGGACAATCAATCTGTGATGTCCAACACACTCCAGTTATGTTGTGATGACGTTTTTTAGTGAATGAATCGACCCGCCTCATCTACTTCTACTTCAGTTAATGATGTCTTATGTTTCCTGTCTGACTGTCGGACGGAAGAAGAAGCCCTTTCTCTTTGAGTGTTTTAGATAGTTGAAGTATTTCCTGCTATCAAACTCCACTGTAGCTGCCGGGAATACCTCCGTGTGATGTCACCTCGCCTATGTTTGACCAGTTATCCAAGAGGAAAAATACACAATCAAACAATAAAATGGGTCTAGAAATGCAAGATACATCACCAAGAGGATTTTTCCCATAGACAACCAGTGTCAATGCTTCAATATGTAATCAAATCCATCATATCAGAGGTGGACGACACTGACAGGCCAATATCGGCTTCTTATATTGGCAAACCCATATACTGGTCTAACCCTAACCTTGATTAACACCAACAAACAAAGCTCATACTGACTAAATGAATGAACCACCAAAACAAGACTACAAACTGCTGCCAGGTATCGTCTTTCCTGCCTCCCGTCACTTAGCCACCCAACAGAGGGACTGACCCGCCGCATTGTGTTAACAGACAATACGCCTGCACAATGGGTTACCTTGTCATTTTTAGTGGCGGTGGAGTGTGTGTGTGTGTGTGTGTGTGTGCGTGTACGTGTGCATGCCTGGAGGTCTATTAAAGCACCATTACATGAACCAATTGTCAACAAAACAGGTACCCTAACATTCCAGGACTGGACCATCCCATCGCTGACTCCCTGCTGCTCTCTGCATGGGTGGGTCGGCGTTTCCAGTGTAGCTA
>JAXDDW010000069.1:285000-300000 GCA_034670385.1 Hoplostethus mediterraneus | reverse complement strand
ACACACACACACACACACCTGTCTTCTAACAACAGAGAGGCCTTAGATCATTTGCAGCTAATGATCTAATATGGTCCACTATGTCGCCTTTTTCACAATAAAAGCCACTACAACGACAGCACAGCACTAACAGCCCATCCTTCAACCAGCCAATCAGAGTGCAGCCCTGTTATTCTGATTCAGACATGGACGGTGTGCAGAGCTGTGTGTTGTTATGTAGGTGTGCTGGATCAGCTGTTAGTAGCTCAGACCAAATGGTGTTGTGGGTTTGGGACGGGGAGTGTGTGTGTGTGTGTGTGTGTGTGTGTGTGTGTGTGTGTGTGTGTGTGTGTGTCTGTTAGCAGGTGAGTGCTAGAAGAGCTGAAGGCTCATTGTCCCTTCATCAGCACACACACATCTGATTAGAGTCCCACTGCTAAAAAAAAACACAGAGCTGGTGTGTGTGTGTGTATGTGTGTGTGTGTGTGTGTGTGTGTGTGTGTGTGTGTGTGTGTGTGTGTGTGTGTGTGTGTGTGTGTGCGTGCAGTTCCCGCTGAGCAGGAGAAGGTGGTCTGGCACTTCCCAGTTGAATGTCCTGGGCTCCCACTGTGCCTCTCATCTAAGATCCAGCGGGGATGGATCAAGTCACATAACAGATCTCAGTATATTGATTTAGAATATGAGATTTGCTCCATTTTCATAGTAACTATAGTTAGTTATTCCTCAGGTTGAAACAGGAAAGTTCCCTCTAACTTTATCCACTAAGAAAAAGTGTCCTAACTGAATTAGAGTTTTAAATGAAATATTATATAATCTATTAATAACAAAATACATACAAGTCAGATTACATAAAGTCCATTCTCAACATATACAATTTGATAGGTTCTGGTATGGTGAAAGGATCTTATTTTGAAAGTGTATGAAAGTGTGTGTGTGTGTGTGCGTCATTCTGTGCGTGTGCTGACTTAAGAGGCTCTGCTGATTGGGTCTGATCGATTGGTGCTCTCCGGAAATGGGCTGAGAGAGAGAGAGAGGGTGAAGTAGACACAGAGAGAGAGACAAGAGAAAGTAAGAGGGAAAGGGGCCAAGAGACATAAAGATTGATTAGAGGGAGGGACATATTTATTTTTTCAGTTACCCTTTATTTAATCAGGTAGGCTCTTCAGAGATGACCATAGAGATGTGAGGTACCGGAGTAGCTTCAGACGTCGAGCCTACATGGTCTCAGAGGCTGACAAGAATGTATGTCTGGGGAAATACTGAATATTTGTATTTCTTTGGATTATTTGGCATGAAAATAATCAAATTTAAAGATATTGAATATTGGCACAACATATCGGCTATTGGCAGCCAATATTCAAAACCCTCTTCAAAAATCTGCCTCATTGTCCAGGGGCAATAGAGATGGATGATAGGGTGGACGGATGAATGGAAAGAGGGGGTGAGACACATAGAGAGAGAGAGAGAGAGAGAGAGAGAGAGAGAGAGAGCAGGAAGCCGGGTAGACATGAGCTCCGTTGAGTAAAAACACACACAAAACACAACAAACACACACACACACACCAGTCATAACAAGCTGAGTGAGCGAAGGGAGAGAGGGAGAAGTGGAGGAGAGATTGTAGATGCCTGAGTCAGCAGTCCCATCATGCCCCTCTCTCTCTCTCTCCTCTTTCTCTCTCTGTCTCTCTCTCCTCCTGTCTGTCCGTCCGTCATTCCCCTCACAGTGGCCTTTGTGATTTGACTGGCAAATCACCCACACAGCACAACAACAGAGAGAGAGAGAGAATGGAGGCTAGGCTAATTAGCGTGTGAAGGCTCTGGTCTTGATAGAGACTAGTGTAGAGCAGAGGACGGCCAAGAGACATAGACGAAGACAGGAGAGAGAGAGAGAGAGAGAGAGTGTGTGGAGTTGTGTATATGTTTGTGTTTGCAGGAAACAAAGTGATGCAGTATAGGCAGTGTGTTTTCATGCTGTTATAGATGTAGGGTTTGAGTGTGTGGCTTCAGTGTGTGTGTGTGTGTGTGTGTGTGTGTGTGTGTGTGTGTGTGAGATGAGTTGGGATGGGAGATGGGAGCAGCCATGTGTAAACTGTCGGATAAACTCGGGCAGCATATCAAAAAGAGGTCCCCAGGTAGGATCATGGGAACACACACACACACACACACACACACACACACACACACACGCCTTGTTTAGTTCATTGATGCTTTGCTAGCTTGTTGTTGAGTGTGTATCATGCTTTCTTCTACAGAGTGCATAAAAGCTTCCTCCTCCTGTCTCTCTCAGGAGTTTTTTTCAACTCCTAAGTGTGCTGCTGGGTGCTAGCCATTGTGTGTGTGTGTGTGTGTGTGTGTGTGTTTAAGTTAAGGGCTTTCCAGTGTAGCATTGATCAATGCAATATCATCCTAGTATTTTGGTCTAAGCCTAGTTAGCACCATATTGCCAGATAGAGGCTTTATCTTTAGTGTATCAGCAACCATTTGTATTTGTCTGAATTTAATGTGGTATCATTTTCAACACAATGAGATTGGTGTAGATGTACTCGGGTTGTCTCTACGTCTTCTCTTAAAAGATGTTTTATTAGTATTGGTATTAGTATTAGTATTATCATCCTGTCTCAATGGAAAGTTTAGTGGCCCTTGCTCAAATCCTTGGAATTTCTTGGCATGAAAATAGTCAGTATTGGCCCTTCAAAAACCCATGGCAGCTTTTATTTTGAAAGTGTATCAGCAATCAGACGGATACATATTTCTCTCATTCATATTTTGTGGGGTTGGTTGAGGGGATGTTGTGCCGTCTCATGTGGCCCAGGTGCATATTTCTGCTTTTCATTTGCAAATGGGCACACAGACCTTTACTGCCAGGCTCTGTTGATATCTAGGTTATTTGGTTATACGTTACACAGCGCACACACACACACACACTCACACACACTCACACACACATACACACACGTACACACACAGACACACACAGAGACTCACTCTCATGCACATCACGCTTGTGGTTGTTTGTCATTTTACATTCAAAAATAGGATAAACATTTCCTCTCCTCTCCTCTCCTCTCCTCTCCTTTCCTTTCCAGTGAATCAATCAATGAATTAATCAATCCCTCTCTTCCTCTCCACCAGGTTGTAAGTATACGTGTCACACTGCCTGTCGGGACAGAGTATCATTAGACTGTCACCCTGCAGGAGCTTCACCCAGCAGCAACGACCAGCTCAACAACAACACACAGATCCCTGTGAGTACACACTACACTGTGTGTGTGTGTGTGTGTGTGTGTGTGTGTGTGTGTGTGTGTGTGTGGGGTGTGTGTGCGTTCAGGTTGGGCTCAAATTTTCATTTTGGAAAAGCCCCACACAGGGAACGGTGTGGTACTGTGCATCGCCACTGAGCGGCGCTATATTCACAGCACAAAGATGGCCAGTGTTGCAGTCGGGCTGCAGAGGTCTGGTGGGACATTCACTGAACCGTCAAGACATTCAGAGTAATAAGGCCAATAGTTTTTGTATATTCTCTTTATGTTCTTAAGAAGTTGTTATTTTATCTGACTTAGAGAGGAGGAATTATGTTTTCACAGGAAAGTCTTCATGTTTTTGTTCCTAGACTTCTCCCACGTTTCATTACAGTACTTTGAACTTTTGACTGCAGGGTTTCCCCCCCAAAAAAACCAGCCAAGTCAGCCGTTTCTCTTTCTTTCCATCGCCGTGTCTCGTCGTGCTCCACGCCAACGCCGACTCAGCCAAGCTGCCGAGGAGACGACGTCGTACTTGTTACTTGTTGTCATGGCAACGCTGACAGATCGGCTGTGGGTTGCGCGCCTCGGGGGTCTTATTTCGTACCGCATATTCATGAAAAATATTTTTTGCTGTTCACGCCGATTAGAAAATAATCAGTGTTCAGGATCAGAATCGGGACACTTTCAGCTGCAGTGTGAACGGAGCCAGCAGTCCAGCAAAACATGAGTATGTCCTTTAATGCACTGTGTTGGACCTCAAGTCTACTAGCGTACCAGCACACCCCTCATGCATCACTCACCAAGAATGGTTGGGATGACTGTGTGTGTGTGTGTGTGTGTGTGTGTGTGTGTGTGTGTGTGTGTGTGTGTGTGTGTGTGTGTGTGTGTGTGTGTGTGTGTGTGTGTGTGTGTGTGTGTGTGTGTGTGTGTGTGTGTGAGATTCCAAGAAGACAGCTGGGTGTGTAGAGGGTCTGGTTTGTGTTAGTGTGATTGTACAGGCCAGAATACTCAGTACTGTAATATTATACAACTGTGTCTCTGTAATGCTTCAGTAACTTTTACACCCTGCCCTGAGAGTGTGTGTAGGGTGGGTGGGGACGGGGTTTTCTCTGTGTGCACGTGTGTGTGTGTGTGTGTGTGTGTGTGTGTTACACGTGTGTGTGTGTGTGTGTGTCAGAGGTGCAGCCAACCAGATGGAGGAAAGGAAGAGTTCCCGTACCGGAAATAGTGACAGGATGTGTGGCATCATAACAAAGAGAAACATCAGGATACACACACTTACACACACTTACACACACTTTCGTGAAAAACAACATAGGTTCCAGTACAGATTTGAACTTTAACATCTGACTTAAAGGGAACCAGCAGATCACCCAGTGTCTTTATCCATCTATTGGTTGAAGCGACCGGGCTACGACTACAGCAGATGATCCGGCCAGCCTGCCTGAGCAATCCTTGTCTCTGATTCACAGCTTCTGTATGAGAGGAATCCCAATGACTTTAAAGTTTTCAATCACAGTTAGGTTACTGTACTCCTCTAGGGTTCGACCGGCATTACTGGTAATAAATGTGACCGTTTTCATGCCAAAAAGGGTGGATGGATGGATAACACAGACTGGCCATATCCCACTATTTAAAAAGAAGGCTGATATCGGCCTCCAGTCCAGTCAAGGTGTTCATATGATGTTTCATTTGGATACAGAATCCTATGAATGGATTATTACTTGGCATATGAAGACTTCTAAACCAAAGTACTTCACATAAACATTTTGATTATGTTTATGTTTTATATTTGTATCTGTCGATGCCTCCAAGATACAGGGGATCTGGTCTGTAGGAGTTATCATTTAGTCAACCAAGGAGTTTCTTGATATCCTTAACTTGTTTTATTTTGTACTATAGATAAGCTTATAACAGTAGTGTCACTTTCTTCAAATGGTGGGTATCTTATTTAGGAAGAAAACTCTTTATATTAGTGCTTTTTTCAATCCCAGGTATCAGCGGTGGTTAAGACACTACCAACCCCGTGACCAAGCATTCCTAACCCTCATCTTTATTTCTCATCTGGCAGCAACACTAAAATTAAGATTTTCAGTCGTCTGTGCAATCTGGGTTTTGGCTTCGGTGCTTGTCAACACTGTTGTGGTTTTGTCATCCAGCTTCAACGGGATTAGCTCAGCACATCGCAAGCCAGTGCTGAGTAGTAACACACACACACACACACACACACACACACACACACACATAGTGCTGAGTAGTGCTGAGCATAGTGCTATGGGTTTTAAAGTTCTGTTTTCTTAAGCCTTCAGATGGATACGTTCTCACAGGTGTGTGTGTGTGTGTGTGTGTGTGTGTGTGTGTGTGTGTGTGTGTGTGTGTCTGTGTGTGTGTGTGTGTGTGTGTGTGTGTGTGATTGCAGGCTTAAATTATGAAAAAAGAGCTACACAAGAGGCCGTCTCTTCAGTAGGAGGTTTTCATCATTATCAATATTTGGTTTCAACAGAAATATCTCAAAGGGCAACTGACTGGCAACACAATTCTTCCTCTGTTTCTGTCTGTCTGTCTGTCTCTGTCTGTGTCTCTGTCTGTCTCTCTCTTTGTGGTCTGTGGTTGAGAGGCTGTCTAGAAATTCAATGTCAAAGATAATAACACGATATGCAGCCATAAGACAGTCATAAGGTATCATGTGTCTCAGATGGATTGCACTGTGGCATGTGGGTGTGTGTGTGTGTGTGTGTGTGTGTGTGTGTGTTTATCAGAAGTGGACCATGACTTCAGTTCAACTTCCTCTATTATGTTCTGTTCGAGAGAGAGAGAGAGAGAGAGAGGGAGAGAGAGGGAGAGTGAGAGTGAGAGAGAGAGAGAGAGAGAGAGAGAGAGAGAGAGAGAGAGAGAGAGAGAGAGAGAGAGAGAGAGAGAGAGAGAGAGAGAGAGAGAGAGAGAGAGAGAGAGAGAGAGAGAGAGAGAGAGAGAGAGAGAGAGAGAGAGAGAGAGAGAGAGAGAGAGAGAGAGAGAGAGAGAGAGAGAAAAGTCACTCATGGCATTACAAGACAAAGCTGTTGACAAACAGTGTTTACTGTGAAATCATCTGTATTGATAGCCAAAACCACACTGTGATCAGTTTGATACAAATACATGTTGACATGCATTTGAAGATACCCATCTCATATGACCTGACGAGGTACTACAATTACTCAGATACAGACAGAGGAGAGAGCAACAGAGAGTAGAGACAGAAATAGACGCAGACTCGGCCATCGAACCTCGTTAGTGTCAGTACAGAGACAAACCCCAGAGTCTATCTGACCACTGACTGGCTGACTAACACAATCACTGGCCAATTCAATCAGCATCAGTCTCTCATCCTAAATCCACAGCGCATGACACATGGCAACAAGGGTTCAACCGATATGGGCTTTTGAAGGCTGGTGTTCATATCTTTTCATCACTAGTACCTGTACTAGTTAGCTAGCTAGCTAGTTTTGTATGGAAACAGTGAGGGAGCAAGGCAAAGGCAGTTGATCTAAGCACTCAGACATTGATCAACCAATCGTGAGTCAGATACTATGGGTACAACCTACACACTAGATTCCAAACTAGATCCCACCACCATCCATTAGTTTTTAGTTGTCTCTAAACTAGCTCATGAGAAAAGAGTAATAAAGTAATTTGTCTCCCACGTTGTTATTGGCTTGGCTAAACGGAGAGGCAGTAAATGATTGACGGAGAGAAAGGCCTCTGGAGTCATACAGGGTGTATGACTGGTCAGAGGATCCACTTCCTGTCCGCTGGGAAAGACAAACACAGGCAGAGTGAGGGAAGAGAAAACAAAAGGGGAGGGAAAATAGGGAGTTAGGAAAGAGAGGAATGCTCATATGTTTTCCCTCTGGCTCTAATGGCGACTCGTTAGCCACCTCTGGGGGGGCGTGGGGCGATCTGTCCCCGTTATCAGGTAAAAACCTTGTCAGCTTTTCAGGAAAAAACAGAAAGCAGCGAAGAGTTAAATGTGAAGTCAAATCATATACATGACGGACCTTGTGAATTTCAAAAATGTCGTCAATTACAAAAAAAATCATTATTTTATATCTTGAAAAATGTACTTTTTACACATTTTTTGCAGCTTTTGTCTTGACAACAGTGATGTACTGATGAAGGCCGCTTGCATTCAGAATGAATTAAGTGAGAAGTGCATGGATCCGAGCATGCAGAGGTTTTTATTATAATAAGTTATTGTACATTTCAGTAGTGAGAACAGGAGAGAGGAAAGGAATGTTAATGTGTATTCCCTGTGGGTTTTATGGTTACTCATTAACAACTACTGGGCAGGTTAGGAGCTGGGTCACACACACACACACACACACACACACACACACACACACACACACACACACACACACACACATGCCAGAGAGAAAGAGAGAACAAACAACCACTCACTACTCTCTTAAAACTCAAGGAAGCATGCAAAAATGTAGCCAACATTTTCTTTTCTTTTTTTTCCTCTCTTTCTTTTTCTTTTTCTATTTCTTTCTTTTCTAACCCTTCTCTCCTTCTCACCCCACAGCCCCCCCTGCTCTGTTATTGTTTCTGTCTCTCTCTCTTGCGTCAGGCTAGTCTATTACCGAACAGTTATCTGCAGTCTTAATGGCTTTACCTCATCCTTGATGTGGGCCAAAGTGCCTTTAACACACCTTGTTTGACTTCAGGTCTGTTATGTCACTAGTCATTAAGAGTAGATTCCCACCGATGGGTTTCTGAAGGCCGATACCAGTACTGATATTTTTGGATTGACACTGCTGATAGTTGGTATTTTGTACAGATATTGTACTGATACGTTGATGCCTAATAAAAAAGTATTCAATTAAAAGTATGTTTCACTTAGAATTGTATTCTTGTCAGGGTGGAAAAGTCTCTGAAACAACATTTAGACCACAGGACCTAAGGTCTCATTGAACCAGGTAAATTTGTTTTGCTATTAGCAATCTGGTTCTCAAATCAATCTGTGATTAAAAAGAAATACAAAACTGAAAATGCCAATCCTTATGATTCAGCATTGTTACAAATTGATGTTTCTCTTGCTATTAGCTCTCCAAAGTTCTACGACCCCTGGGCTATGAAACCCGTTCAAAACATTTTCACCCGACAGTCGTGATTTATTAGCCTGTCCAGATTCCTCGACAGAACGAGAGTCAGCCAGCTTGTCCCTGGTGATCCAGATTGATAAAGTGAAATATGGAAAATCCTCTTTTGTCACTTTAATTAGTTTTCCCTCCCTGTGTAAAAGAGACAGACTGTGTGTGTGTGTGTGTGTGTGTGTGTGTGTGTGTGTGTGTTTGTGGATTACCACATATGAGTAACAACTACCAGGCAGCACTACACTCTTACTGTTTCTCAGTAGGAAAAAGATCATACAGCACATTGCTTTGGCATCAGAGCCTGGAAAGTCAGCAAAACTACTGAGGTGGGGTACACACACACACACACACACACACACACACACACACACACACACACACACACACACACACACACACACACACACACACAGTCAGCTAAACTCCCAACCTAAAATCCAACTAGCAACTAAATCATCTGGGGTGAAATCACACTGTAATTGTAGATGGTTCACCTCCGCACAACCTTACAGCACAGCAAAAACTACACACACACACACACAAACACACACACACAAAATCATGCACATACATGGACAAAGGCATGCACACACCCACACCTCTCTCTCTCTCTCTCTCTCTCTCTCTCTCTCTCTCTCTTTATTGCCTCAGAGCAAAGTCAGAGTGAGTAAGTTACTGATTTGCAGGTTCACAAGACTAGGGTTCGACCGATATGGGGTTTTGAAGGCTGATACTGATGGCAATATTTTTGGATTGAAGCCGCTGCTATTCGATATTTAATGTCTGAAAATCTCAAATTTGACAAATGTTCAGTGCTTCCCCCAGAACTGTATTCTTGTCAGGTTGTCAAAGCATCTCAAACAGCATTTAGACTATAGGACACTAAAATCAATCATCCTTGTGGAAGTCTGTTTATTCAATTATACAAACAGTTTCCATGTTTCTCTGGGTTTCCCATCTAATACAGATTACAGGACAGCCCTCCTTTGCGTTTATTTATCTGCTGCACATAGATATCCCAGCCACCATGACATCACTATCAAACATCCCATTTTACAGTGTACTTTCTGTAAACAAACATCAGCACCGCCACCTTATCATAGCTCTCTTCCTCTTTCTGTATCTCTCTTAATCTTTGCTTACCCCCTGTCCTCTAATCAGCCAGCTATTGTGTTTATTCAACGGCAAACAGACTATAGGATTACCTGCCAAACAGTTGCACAGAGGAAGAGGAGGAAGAGTGTGGGAGGGTAATATCAAACCTGATGTTTAGATAAAGAGCAGAAGCTAGTTTTACTGTCTGTGTGCCAGAGATACATAGGAAGGAAGGGAGGGAGGGGCGAGAGAGGGAGGGAGGGGGGGAGGTAAAGACAGAAAGTTAAAGCGATAGAAGGACAGACATACATGGGATGGACAAAATAATGGAAACAGCAAATGAAATGGGACTTTAACTTTGAAGTAAGCAGATTACACAGTCAAGTCAGATTAAGTTGAATGCCTATTAGCGACACCTGTTTTAGATTTGAGTTTTCAAAACAACATGAGGCAACTTAACAGTGACAAAGAGGCCAAGTAGCTGGCGCCCGAACTGCAGGAGCGTCGGTCACCGAATCTCCAACATGATTTATTTTTGATTTATTGTGGTAAGGCAAACACAAATCTACAAGCCTCCATTTCTGCTTTTGATGTCATTGAGCATCCATCAGCAATAGGAACCCTGAATAGATGCACTGTCTGTTCGTGTGTGTGTGTGTGTGTGTGTGTGTGTTATGTGTGTGAAGCTTCTACTGTCTAAAAAGATCAAAGCTGCCAGAGACCAGCTGGAGAAACCTGAAGATTTCTGGAAGTCTGTTCTTTGTACGACGGCCAAGGAATATGAGGCCGTTTTACAGGAAAAGATGCAACCTCTCTTCCCTCATGATGTTCCCGTAAATCAAGAGTGGTTTCTTGAACCAGGTTGAGAGACTCCCTCCATGGCTGCTGCAGTCACCTGGTCTAAACATCACTGAACCTTCATGGGAAGTAGATCTCCTCCTCCTTCGTCCCTCAAAGAACTGGATGCTTTCCCGGTTGAGGAAACGTCCACCATAGTCATAGTGCAGGATGCAGGATGACAGCAGGACAAGGAGGTGCTACTCCTTATCAGCTTCTTGGTAGTCATATACTCTTGGGTGTTTCCGTTATTTTTACTATTCCCTGTACATAAGCAACAGGCAGACTTATAGACAGACAGAAAGAAAGACACAGAAAGACAGAGGCAGTAACAGAGAGGTGAATTATAGCACCCAATATAACAGCATAATCTCCCTAGATTGCATAGGATTAACTCCTCGGTCACATGCAGGTCTGACAGACGAAGCTCCCCCATCATTAGCTGCACACTATTGTAGAAACAGGACACCAGCCGAGGGCTCAGAGACCCAGGAACAGACAAGTCCCATTGATTTCCTTCATATTTGTTCCTAACATGTCCTAACATGCCATACAGCTCAAACACTTTCTAGTGGGGTTATCCTACAGCGGCTGAGCCCCACATCAGCACAGCGCTCTGCACCAAGCGTTGTGGCAGTTTGTATTACATTACATTTCTGTTTGGCAGGCTCACAATTCACGTCTGGCTTTTTTTATGATTGTTTTTATTGTTGTTTGCATAGCATTTTGTAAATTGCTATTTTGTAAACATTGAAAAATGCAACCAATAAACAGACAAATATATATGAATACATAACGAACAACAAAATAAGTAAAGAAATACAAAATTACATAGAAACATAGATAGATAGACATATAAACAAAAAACAGGCATGAATGAATAAGTAAATATATGTATGTGCATAAATACATTAATACATATATATATAAAACAATATTATTATGTTTCTAATTCTAAGTGTGGGTTGGGGACTAAAGGCAGGTTGATGGAAGGATTAAAATAGATCTCCAAATGATTGAGTATTGTTGTACTTTGTTGCATTGTAGTGTTGTTTTCTAAGGCAGCCTAGCTGTATATGTAGTCAAAGGCTTTGTAAATCCAAACAATGAAAGATTAACTAAATTAGAGTAGGTATATAGAGCATTTCACATGAGTGATGTGGCGGCGTCCTGGAGGCTTGGTGGATTAAGTTGTGGCTTCCCTTCCACCACACACTCCATCATTTTACAATTGCTTTGACCCAAGTGTCAATGTGCAAAACTCTAAGCGCCAAAATGAGACACAATCTTATGTTAAGCCCCAGAATGCTTACATGCAAAGTAAACAACTCCCAGAATACGCCCTCCACACAAAAGAACAACCTACCGATGCTTATTGCTACAGATCAACAGACTAACATTGTATCAGTCAATGCAACAAACCAGTTCTGCACTCTGAAATAATGTTGATCCAACATCAATGTTCAGTGTAATTGGAAATGTATATAGTCTGTAAAGTATTTTTCTGTTACTGTATTATTCACAGTATTTTACAGTATTTGTACCTTTTACAGAAGATGTTCATAGTAGTGTTTTCCATTGAGCACTTCAGTGAGCAATTGGTTAACAATTCAGAAAACCTGTAATATGAAATGTTAAGAGGATGCAGGTGCACAGGGAACAGTAGCAGTGTGCTTTAACTCTGTAGAAGCACATCCTGGGAATTTCTCTGCTTGGGTTGAGTGAGTGGGAGGTTCAACACAGCGATGTTTATCAGGGTGGGACGCAACCCTGGGCTCCTCTGTGTGTGTGTGTGTGTGTGTGTGTGTGTGTGTTATGTGTGTGTGTGTGTCGTGCCGTACAGTGTATATGTTTGTTTGCTCTTATCTTGGACCCTGACCGTACCCAGGTGGACAATCTCAGCCTCAGATACCAGCCAGCGGCGATAAGAGCGCACTGTAAATGACACACATTCACCATTCACACAGCGTTCACAGTGCAGCCATTCACTGACCTTGAACTCGGGAAAATAACACATGTGCTTTCGGCTGAATGGATGTTGACAGACCTCAGATTGAAACTATAGATAGAAAGGAAAGAGGGAAAAAAGAGAGTTAAAAAATAGACAGACAGACAGAGAACGGAGGCGTAATTCTTTAAAGCATAATACTATAATACTACTTCTTTAAAGTAGTATTCTGCATGACCCTTGTGTTTTTCGTATGTATATCTATGTATCTTTGGTGCTTATTGCTGTGGTGTTTCTGCACTGCACTCCCCAGAGATCACCTGTCAATCAAACAGTGTGTCCAGTACTGTATTGGATTTTTTTTTGAGTTTGAGTTTCTGTAGGTGGAACTCTTTTATTTGTCTGTTCAGCCGTGGTGGCTATCGCTGCTCATGCTAACTACCCAGTTTACTGCCTGGGCAACAGAGGATGTTTCCCAGGATAGACCTACCCTGTAGCAAATGTAAAAGCTTTCGTGAACTGGGTGTAAGTTGAAAGACTATTGTGTGACATCAATTGGCGATTGAAAGTAGCGAGTAAGTAGCGAGAGAGTTGGCTGTGTAAGAAAGTCTTATCATGCCAACAAATCTCTTTGAATTGCGTTAAATTGAGGTGTGTGTGTGTGTGTGTGTGTTTGGCTGGTGACTCTACCTCTTGAAAAGCTGTTATTGTGCTGCTGCTGCTGCTGCATAGTGATTCATTTTATTTCACTGAAGTCCGGCCAGTTTCTTTTCTTTGCCAGTTTGTGGATAAAGCAGGAGCTTGAATTGTAGCAGAGCTGAACAGGATTTGTAGACATTTACATTTCAAACAACAATGCAACATGAGCCTTGCACATCACTTCCTCTGTACACATGGTACCTGCATCTACAGGTTTTAGTGGTGCACAGCTAGTGATGCATGAGACGTTTAATGTCCAAGCGCAAAATATGATCCATCACATCTATCATGAAATGTCAGTATCGGCTTCCAAAAACCCATATCGGTCAAACTACACACACCCATATGCACATCTGAACATGCACATACAGTAAAATGTATGTGAACACACCATACACATATACAAACTCTCTCTCTCTCTCTCTCACATATACTCACACACACACAGGTCATCTTCACAGTCCTTGAGGCAATGTGGAGCTTAGGTTAGATATTCAACACCTGTAACACCAGCACAATGGAATCCTAAAACACACACAGACACACACACACACGCGCACACACACACAACATACACACACGTCATAAAAGTAAGAAGGCCCCAAAGTGCCACGTTACCATTAACTCTTTTTATTAAGTAGTGAATCTGCTTCCACTTAGTATTCGGTGTGTGTGTGTGTGTGTGTGTGTGTGTGTGTGTGTGTGTGTGTGTGTGTGTGTGTGTGTGTGAAAGAGAGAGAGAGATGTTTCATGTATGTCCAGGTGTACATGTTTTTCAGTTTAAGAGTTTGACTTGAGACTCTCATATATCATCAATTTGAGTATTACCAGACCAGGTTCAAATGATAATCATACATAGTACTTGGAATAATTCTTAGTGTTTGTTTTAACATACTAGGAGTACCAGTCGGGTGGGGTTTCCTGCATATAAAGCCCAATAATTTAATAATCACAGAAAGGTATTTTGATTTGAATAGTTATAGTTGACCAGGCACATGCAGGGATACACCAGAATCAGAACTCCTAGTTTAGAAACTTTATTAGCATCAATTATTATTATTATTATTGTTACTTTTTCTGTTGCTTGTAATTTGTGTTGACCTATAGGTTGACTCATGGTAAGTCACTGTGGATGAGAGCTTCAGCTACATGGAAGCGTAGAAACCGTTGTGTTGGAAACTCCCACTTCCCAACAGAAACACACTCGCTGCTGGTTCTCACCTTTTAAAGTTGTCTTCAAACACGTTCCCTAGCCCTCCCATCGCCCCGGCTACTCCCTCTGCCTTTAAATTACGCAGCAGACACACACACACACACACACACACACACACACCTGCCAACACACACACACACACCTATGCACATGCACTAACGCACTCAAACAGAACCTCTTTCTTCTCTCTCTCTCTCTCACCATTGTTCTTGGTTTTATAAATGTGACACATTCCACATAGTTTCACCCTTGACCTTCCCTCGCCCTCCAGCAACCCCCCCCCCCCCCCCCACCCACCCACCCATTCTGCTCAGCTGTAATCTACCCCCACTCCTTCAAGTCTCTAACCTAACACAATAAGTCACCTTATGCAACGAGCACATTAAACATGTAGGTTTTAGTCTTGGTGACACCGGTGCAACAACAAAATGACAGTCTGTCCCAGTCGGTTTCAGCCTTCAGTCATCAGTGACGGTATCAGTGTTCAAAACTCTCCGTTGAAAGCCAGACTCATGAAATTCTGTTAGGTGGATTAGCAGCGCCATTGCTCTACCATCTAGTCAATGATCTGGTAATCTCTCATATACTGTGCACAGAGAGGCAGGGGTGGGTGGGTGGGTGGGTGCCTCGTCTACTTCTACTTCAGTTAGTGATTTCCTGCGTTTGGCTTTTGACACCCGCCATAGACGGGGTTTGTCTGTGGTGTGTACGTGTCGGTGGAAAGATGGTGTGGTACGTTTTCTCCAGTTGAGAATGAAAAAATGACAGAGGAGAAAGAACGGTTGTTGAATTCCACATACAAACCGACAACAGATCCTCAAAGATGGAACATACGGCTGCAATGCATTCTGG
>JAXDDW010000069.1:97500-282500 GCA_034670385.1 Hoplostethus mediterraneus | reverse complement strand
AAGGAGTTTCCACAATGACAAGAGCAAATTCTGGGGAAAACAATGAACATTTCCACTGAATTTCTTTACCAAATAGGATTTTGATGGAATAAACGGTGCAACACTGCTCGCTGCAAAAATCCCATCCCTTCACCCTGTAAAAGGTTAAATTCCTGGCCCAGTCTCCGTACCGAACCCAGCCCTACGGTAAAACCAAACCACACCAGATGGAAACATTGCTTCTCATTTGGGTTTGGCTGCGTTTGTCCCGAGCCTCTCCTTATCCAGGGCAAACATTTACATAACCCCAAAAATTCTCAGATGGACAGATTTGCAGACTTGTCTTCATACTTATTGAGTATAGGTTAACTTGTAAAGGAGGGTCTAATGGACATCAGAAACAGTACTTTTTGTTTTGGAGAGTGTATGTTTCACATGTTCTGATGTGACGTGTGATGTAAAGTGTGAACTGGCTTCAGGTGGCTTTACCCTCCACTACATCCCTAGTGACTTGTGTGAGTCACCCTTCAACTTTAGCCCCATTGGATCTGAAACATGAGCGTGTGGATTCATGTGGCCTCCTCCAAGCAACTGGTGATCTCATGTCACCCCTGGCTACAGATTCCTGTTCACACACGTTGAGTCGCGGACCACTGAAAACATACCGAAGTGACATTTTATGACTGGCTGGAAAGCTTTGGTGGATTGTCACAGAAGATAAGAGACATTCAAAAAGCTAACGGGTCAAGAGAAATATCCTCTTTCACCCTGGGGCTCATTAAAACACTTTACTTTACATAGCGTCACTAAAGACTGCAAAAAATGCTTTTGATTAAAAAATGTCACACAGTTTTTGGCATCTTTCTTCTTCTAGGTGTAAACTATTAAACTATGCATAGTTAAAATGGTATATCACTATGAAATGCACACAGTCAAAGATTACGCCCTGCCCCACACACACACACACACACACATACACACACACTCACTAGCACCAACCACCGTCATCAAGGCCCTCTGGTCATTTTAAAACGTCCAAAAGAGACAGTGAGCCACGTTCCACCCACTGAGAAGAGTGCGTATGACGGTCTTAGAAATTAAATACACACACATACACACAAAGTGCGTCAGTTCAGCAGTAGCTATTAAATGCCCTCAGTCTCTGTATTTTTAGTTTACTTGATGCCAGCTAGAGCAGGAAAAGCATGTTGCAGAGTACAAAACTAAGAAAGCTTGCGTTAGTTTTCTGCTTGTTCATTAAGGTAAGACACTGCTTTTTCCTGTAGTGGTTTTTGTATCCAAAATATGTTTGTGTCCAATATATGTTTGTGTGTGTATGTGTGTGTATGTGTGTGTGTTTGTTTGTGTGTTTGCATGTGTGATTGCTTCAGGGGATTTATGACAGGTTAGGGTCAAACCTATTTGAGTGCAAAGATTGTGAGCATGAGAATTACACTATGCCACCAAGTGTGTTAGAAAAGATAGATTTCCTTGCTTTGGTGGAAAGGGGAAGGTGTCGTCTAGTTGTTCAAGAGACCATCATTCAACAGGGCGATCGGTGTCCTTGAGCAAGACACTGAATCCCTACCAGCTCCCGGGGTGCTGTCCTGTAGCTGACCCTGACCTTTGACCTCCTATTTTAGGAGGTTGGTTAACTGTGTTGTTTTCATTCTCATTCTGAATGTATTTAGATTTTAACCTGATATTGATCCCAGCTGAACTCTGAATTGATGGGCTGGCTCTGAGTGGAAGTGGCTCCTCCTGAGAGGAGAAAAAAGCAGAGCTGTCACTCTCCTTCTAATTCTGTGCACCACAAATGTCTTCACGAAGTGCGGAAAGAAAAAGACATTGCAGGCCAAATCTCAGTGTGTTGGCATTAAAGAAGTTGAGAGATATGGATTCCTATTCCAGATGAATTCCATTATTTATTTGAACCAGTTTGTGTTGATGGTGCACTTATGATGAGTAGTTTTTGAGAAAAACAACTTTATTTCAGGTCTGTACCTACTCAGTCGCTATGGTAATGGCGTTATACGTACCTGTGCTTTCTATGAGACAAAACAGGAAGTGGAGAGTCCACTCTCAATGTCTCAGTTTGTTTTACTGTTAATGGGTTTACAGGGGTGGAGAGAGTACCAAAGTATCCTACTCAAGTAGATGTGTTGTTACTTTGTAAAAATATTACTAGTAGAAGGAAAATTACTGGTGTAAAAACATACTTAAGTAAAAGTAAAAAGTAGCTTTTAAAATGTGTACAGAATAAAAGTTACTGAATTACTTAACAAAACAGACATTGCAATGCATGATCTTTCTCATGCAATGTAAAAATGACAAGGGGACAGAAAGTTCAATATTGGGCTTTATGAAAATACTATTTTGAAATTCACGTCATTATCCAATCTGGGATTTTTATTTTTAAACTGAAAATGACGTTACATTACTATATAGATGTTTCCTTTGCTATTAGCTGTCTAGATTTATGGCTTTTTGACTAAGGTTAATAAGCTATCACACATAAAATTGAGCATTTAATGTTACAGTTAGTTAACTTAGTTACATCCACATACTTTGTGGATTGATGTATATGAAATGTATGATTGGCCCGTTTCTGATTTGGTACTATGGAACAAAATGTGTACAAAATTTGTAACGGATGTAAAGGATGGGATTTAAAACATGGTGTGTTACTTCAATCAAAACATATTTAAAACATATTTAACATATTAATTAATGTATTAATGTACATGTACACAAAAAAGCTACTCAGTTACTACCACTCTTGCTGGATTATACTCTAAAGAATACACCATCTTTGCCTCTACTTCACTGTAGACTCTCTGTCAGAGAGGTGATTGGCTGGCTGTATTTGTGAGCACGTAGTGGGTGTGGCTTTAGTTCTTTTAGAGAGGTGATTGGCTATGTGTAGGTTGGGTACTCGTAGCGGGCGTGGCTGTACTGTAGGTTGGCTGTCAGACAAACAAGCTACAATACTTTCAACAGTGTAACGGTTATTGAGCGGTCCGAGGATACTGTGCGTGGCTTTTCTTCGTTATCTCTTTTGAAGCGGGGAAGTAAAAGTTGACAACTTTCCTTGGTAGAAACTAACCGGTCGATTACGCTTTTCTTTTAAGTTGGAAAACTCGATTTAACCTGCCCATGCTGGAGTTCGGCGAGTCTGTTTGACGGGAGAAGAGGAAGGAGGAGTGGGAGACAGTTGAGCGGATTTGAAAGAGGAAATCATCTCATACACAGTACACACCGATTGTCGCACACCCAAACAGACCGGTTTCTCGTGTTTAATCTTGTTTAGAGTTCGTTTTAAGTCATTAACTGTGCGGTTTTAGAGGTTTTTGATGCGGCCAAGTTTGAGTCGAGAAGTTTTCTCTGCCAATGACGTGGAATAGCACGATGAGCAGTGGCTACAGCAGTTTAGAGGAAGACTCCGAAGAGTATTTTTTCACGGCCAGGACCTCTTTCTTCAAGAAACCTTCAGGCAAACCCACAGCGAGCAAGGTAAATTGAATTAATGTCCATACTTGTTCTTTTCAACGTGTAAATCTCGCTGTAACCTTTGTTTTTTGTTGCCAAGGCACCACCTATGACTAGGCACCACCTATGACTAGGCACCACCTATTCCAAATACGTTCCGCTTTCGGTCTCATGGAGAGAAGTCAAACCAAACATTATTTAAAAATCTGTTAAATTAACGTTGTCTCTGTTATCGGCAAAGGTGCATACATAGCAGAACACGACAGAAGACGGTTTACACGTTGCTAGAAGCCTCTCTTTAATTCGGCATAGTGCAATACACAAAGCACCTGTTATTTCGATAAAATTTCTACTTTTATAATTGGTCAACCACTATCTTCTTCCACTAAAATAAACCTTGCAAGGCATAGCGAGCTGTGTGGACCAACTATACAAGTTGGTTGATTTTATTGAAGCAAAGTGCTGCTTGTGCCGAATTCACTTGAGGTCCGTAACGATTCGTAAAATGTCTTCTGCTATGTTCAACCAGATATGTACCTTTGACTATAGGCAAAGAAACATTTAACTGACAGATTGTTTAATTGAGTTTGCATGGGTTTCTGTCCACGCCAAGGAGGCGCTAGTTATAGGCGTATTATTTCCATAACAACAACGAGTTTGTGTGTCTCATTTTAATCCTCTTTCGACAGTTATCAGCTTTAGCATACATTTCAATTGACAAGTGTCTAGCGTTTGCCCTGTTGCAGGTAGACGAGCAAAAGTAAAACAAATAGGACTTAATAAGATAACTAAAATAAGATGGTCGAAATTAAACATAAGTTTAAGTTTAGAGCAATTTAAATAGCAGGCATATTGACCCCACCTCCAATTAATTGCAATGCAGTAAGGAGAATCACTATTCTAATTATAGGCTTCAGCATCTTCTCATATCAGGGTCCCTGGGGCAAAATATTCTCAAATGGGGAGCTGTGGCCCAATATGCGTCTATTTGGGGGTCTATGAAATATTTGAGAACCCCTGGTCTATAGCGTTTTTTCCAGCCCGAGACACTGATGGAGGACAGATTGTCTTGACAGTGGGACTCATGGGAGCCCACCACAATCAGCCATTTTGGACCCTGACACAGACTTTATGCAACTCTATAAACAAAAGCCACAGTCTAACCTAGATTCAAATTTTGTTCACAAAATCTTTCCTTCCATGCAGAGAGAATTAGGTCTAGACTGAGCAATGGATTGGGTTAAAACCCAAGACATTCAGCCTTAACATGTCTGGGACTCTAAAACTAGGTCAGTTTTCACTGGCCTGTTAGGGTCAAAATGTCTCTCCTTCACACTTGTTCACTTGTACACACACTCACGCACAATCTCACACAATCTCTCAAACACAGCTGGTTTGTTCCACACTCTCAAGACTCAGCATACTGTAACAGAATTGAGCTATTCTTCTACTCTGCCCACTACTCATTTTTAATGATGCTGGCTCCTAGGACACAATAAGACATTTCTCATTCAGGTACCAGGCTGAGCTCTGTATGAGAAAGTGAAGTTTAATAACCTCTAGTGCAAACAGAGAGGCAGCAGACGCACAAAGAGCAACATAAAGAAACACTGATGAGTGATAGATACTCTCTCCCTCTCTCTCTCGCTCTGTATGGTCAGTGGAATAGACAGGGAAATGAGATGGCACAGTCTGGGCAGAAGAGGATTTATCTCTATATCACACACACACACACACACACACACACACACACACACACACACACACACACACACAGTCTGTCAATGGTGACTGCTGAAACAGGGTTTATCCCCATTCCCCACCAACACACACACACACACACACACACACACACACACACACACACACACACACACACACACACACACACACACATACACACACACTCATCCACTCATCCACCCTTGTAGTGTGAATGGTGTTACTGTTGGCGAAATGTCACACTGTCCAATGGGTCTCTGTCTCACGTGAACCACTCCAGGGAAATCCCAACCAACCCCCCATCACACACTCAGACTCAATATGGGCCTAGTAGGCTTACATGCTTAATTCCTTGGTCCAAATGCCATCAACAATGCCTTGCTGTTAATGCAATGTGTTTTAGGCTGTCTATCTTGGCTGTGTACTGCAGTGGTTATCTGTACAATAGTATGGTTGTACATTTAATGTAGTTTGAGCTGACAGTGCCGTGTTCTGTTTGTATAACTGGTGGGTCGTCGGTGATTATTGGAAGTGTTCAGGAAGTGCCATCAGCCTAGCTCTAGTTAGGCCACTGTTGAATGTGTCTCAATTCTCATCAAATCTGATTATTTCTTACAATCTTACAATCCTGCAATCCTGCAATTAGGAACTGAGCATAGTTACTTAGATTACGCTTACATTAGTTGCATCGAATCAGTATGGAGAATGAGATGCCAAAAACTAATGTTGTTAATCTATGTGTGGTTGTTGTTAGGGGCATCCCAATACATGGTAAAGTGAATTCATCCTCTATGATTAGACTAAGACTTCAACTGCCCATCTGTGTTGCTATGGGGAAAAGTCCACGTAGGTGGAAAGTTTGTCTTTTTTGTACAAGTGTATGAAGGAGATCCTATCTGTCGCACACACTAAAGTACTGTATGACATAACCTACCAGCATAGTGCTCATACCAGCAGGCTACCAGCAAGCCTTTGATGCAGTGACCCCCCCACCCCACTCCTCTCTACCTCAGTTTGAGACATTGGTACATTCCTTTAACCCTGAACTGAGATGATCTACGCCCGGACACTCTTTGCATCTCTTTTTGAGCATTTGGTTTTACATATATTTGTGTCTAATTTATTGAAGGTGTATGTAGGGTTCAACCGGTATGGGGAGACTGATATTTTTGGATTGAAACTATAGACCGTATTTTGTGCCGATATTATACAAATTTGACTATTTTATTGTCCTTATATTTGACCATTTTCATGCAAAAAAAATTACAAGTATTCAGTTTTCGCCCCCCAGAATTGTATTCTCGGCAGGGTGGAAAAGCCTCTGATGCAGCATTTAGATCACAGGACATTGAAACCCAGGGTAATGTCCTGTCTCATGGAAATGTGATGGAAAATAAAACTCTCTGAATCTGATTTCCTCCTTCTCACCCCCCCCCCCTCACATTCTCTCTCTATTTCCTTCCTCTGTCCAGCCCTTTTCTCTCTTCCTCACCCCTCCATTCTTCCTCTCCTCCCTTCATCCTGGTTCCTCCTCCATTGTATGTTAGTTCCTGACTGTTCCCAGCTCTCTATCTTGTTCTCTCAACACCAGTTATGCCACCCAAGGTTTGTTTTGGTTTAGCAACTAGGGCTGCACTGATATTACCACTCTTTCACCACCCATATCAATTCGCAATACTCATCGTCCAATATTAAGTTGCACAGTTGTGTTTGTAGGTTCAGCCAACCTTTTCAGCTGTTTAGACTCACAACACTGCCATACCAACCCTAAACACAATAGTGTGTGTGTGGGGGGCAGAGCCAGTCAGGGTTGAGGCTGTAGTCTAATTTCTTTATGAGTCATGGGTCGGTGCCTGGTCCTCCAATACAATGTGTTTAAATGATTAATAAATGGTTCCAGAAACCTCAGTCACACTGCAACATTATTTTGCTGATGTAGTCCTTTTATTAAAAAATCAGATCTCGGCCAGTCAGTGTGGTCCACCTCTGATATGTTAGGTGTCTGACCACACAAATCATTCCAATGTGGTGAGGGAGGATTTGATCCAACAGCTGCTGGGGTGTCGGTCTGTAAAACCTGCAATAAAACCTGCCTCACCCTGCCTTAAAGCTGCTAACCCACCGATAAGAAATTCAGTAGTATAGCTTTCAATGAAGACTTTTAGTGTCCCATCGTCTAAAGGTTGTGTTTAGAGGCTTTGCCACCCTGACAAAAATAAAACTCTGGGTCACTGAATACTTTTAGTTTATGGATTTTCTTTTGGCACAACGGTCATATTTGAAGAGATTGAATAGCAGTTATTGGCTGCTTCAATTTAAAAAATATCTTTTGTATCGGCCTTGAGAAACCTATATCTGTTGAACCCTAGTTGGGACTGAGCCCAGCTGTGCCTTGACCTTTGGCTCATAATGTGACATCAAACAAAAATATTGCATTTACTTCATTACCCTGTAATGAAATGGGTCTGTAATTCTATGTTTTCCCTCTCAAAACGAATGCGAAACTAATTTGGATGTATGTGGCCGACTGTTGTGGGTGTGTTTGAGAACAAGGCCTGTTGACTGTCTGCATGTTGCATAACTGTTTTGATAAGCCTATTCTCTTTCTCCATCTCAATGCTTTTCCAAAGGAAACTCGGGTTGAATTGTTCTGCACTGTGCTGCCCTCGCTATCTCTTCAAACAGAACCGGAGTGCTGTTATGCACCTTTTACACAGGATTGAGCCGTGTTGTATAAGATGATAAATCTGCCTTTGAAGGAGCCACCTACGTCATGGAGAATCTGAGTTGTTTGTAAGGACTGCGTGACAAAGACAGGGAGAGAGAGAAACGTGTGTGTGTGCGTGCGCGTTTGCGTGTCGCGCATATATATATATATATATATATATATAATTTTATTTTATAAATTAAAAATCAGATATCAGTCAATCAGTGTCATCCACCTCTGATATGATGGGGGAGATATATCAGGTATATATGAAGATTCAGTTTGTTTGATTGCATAGTATGCACAAACATGTTATTGTTATTATTTTTAATAACCAGAGTTTTAGTGGGCAAATATCATCTAAATCCTGTTTCAGAAGCCTTTCCATGCATGAATAAAAATCTGGGGTAAACACTGAATACTTTGGCATGAAAATGATGAAATTTAAAGATATTGAATATTGGCAGAGAGAGAGCTTATAAAGCTTGCTGCTACCAGCTGCTCTCAACAGACCCTGTACTGTGCTTCACATCCCAACTCTACAGTCAACAGGTGGTCAAGTGGCTTACACCCCTATGTCTCTATGTCTGTCTCTCTCTCGCCCCAATTTATTTTACCTCTTGGTGGCTGAAACTGACCACCTGTAGTATCATATTACAAGGTCAAAGGGTACCAGATGGGAGATGTAGGCTACCTAAGTAAGCCTACTACAGTGCTTTTAACTTTGACATCAGTATGTAGTGAGCATATGTCCCTAACAATATATACATGCTACATAGAAAACTGAATATAAACAGCACATGCAGTTTAAGATTCAAAGTAGGGATGATTATTTTCAATCATTTTTAATTATCAAGTTTTCAAAATTTCTGTCTTAACTTAGCACTTGCACTATTTGAAAAAATGTCCCTATAGAGTTTTGCTTGTTAGATGATTGATTGTTTGTTTTGGAAAACAAGCCTGTCTACTGATACTGGCTTCATTGCTGACCTGTGACAGGTCACATCAGTCTCCCCACCAGTGTCCCAATTGGCTGTTAAGCAGTGGTAGCAGGGATGCAAAGGTATCTTGTGGCCAAGTGGCTGACCTGTGGAAAGTTGATCTCATGCAACTTCCACCATGTGATGGGATCTCTGTCACTGTCTGCATCTGCATACCAGCACTATCATGTACGATATTATATCACCCACCCCTTCTATAGTCAATCTTTTTTGTTTTTCATGTTTACAGAAAACAGTGGCTCAGAATGTCACTCCAGATTGGCTTGCATTTAAAGTTTAGTACTCTGACTTGGTATCGCTGGTGACAAAGTAGTATGATTCATCTTCCCTCCAGGCTGATCTTTGCAGAAGACTCAGTCTGCCAGTTGAGGCCTACCCTGGGCCTTTCTGCCCTGCTTCCTCTCTGTGTTTATTTGACAGAGTTCGTAATGAAGCATGTGTTGGTCCTTGGTGGTGCCGCCATGCTCTGCAAGCTATTCTATCACATACCAGGCTGCAGTTAGATCCCCATCTGGGAGCAGTTTAGACTGGCTGTGATCTCTGGACCTATTATCGGGCTGGACTATTATCACCAAACCACAGAACACTTTGAGGTGGGCTGATACTCTCTAAGTGTGCTTTGATGTGCTCAGGAGAAAGTGAAAATAAGTAGATGATAAATGACAAGGCCTGTGTTTGTTAATGTACTAAGGGAAATATCACAAAATAAGGACATCATTTGCAGTTCTCACTTTTAAGAGGGGTCATTTTAGGGTTGAGAGTTGGTTTTATGGTTACGTTTTAAGGTTAGGGTATGGGCCAGAGGCTAGGGAATGAATGAATGTAATGCATATGCAGTGTTTCCTCTAATTGAATGTAGTATCGATGCTTGGGGGTGTAATTTAAGTTGTGGTTCCACGTCGGTTACTACTTCAGATTCTACTTCAGATCATATTTGTAAAACCATTATTCTTATATCCTTTATCATAACAAACCCATTCAGTCTAAAAACTTTTTTAGAGGGGAAACCAAATTGTACTGTTCGCTTCACATCCTCACATCCACCCTCGTAGTGGTAGTCATTTTGAGGCTTAAGGAATACAGAGGAACCACTGCTGAGTCAATGTAATTTAAGTCAAAGTAACACAAAGCATGTGTGTGCCTGGCATTATGTTTGTCTTACAGCACAATACATAGCATTTCACACTCACCACTCATCACACCATCAAAGACTTGGTATGGTAGGCTTACTCTTAATCACTGGCACACACATGCCAAATAACCCACCATCCTGTGTGTCATTACTTGTTTCACGTGACACTTGGAGCAACAATTCAACCCTGAACTTGCCGTTCTGCAATTGTGAAACAAATGCCACTCCTTCTCAGAAAAGGGCAGTGAAGAAGAAGAACAACTTTATTTGCAACACTGCACACACGATACATGCAGGGGGGAAGTGGCCGCACAACACAACACACACACACATGCAGTGGTAGAAGCATGTGCGCATGCGTGTACACACACAATCTTTGGTTAATCACAGGAGCTCAGAGAGAGTAGGTACATTGCTGAATGTCTAAATTGGGCTATCAAACCACCCTCTGTTCACCACAGTTTGTGTTGTCTGTGCACTTCGGTGTCCCATGATCTAGCTTAAGGTTCAACTACCTCATCTCACATGCACACACACACTTGTCCCAACAAAAAAAAAGTTTGAAGGTGTTTGCCGATAAGATATGTTAATGTGTGTTGGTTTTGATCACTAGACTTTGGTTAATGGTGGTTGAGTATAACTCAGTTTGTGTTTTGGCTAGCTTGGTGGAGGTGTGTGTGTGTGCGTGTGCATGTGTGTGTGTGAAGGGATTTTCCACTGTCGCTGTGATGAGGGGGCTGGTTTGGCTAGTCTGACATCATCATCACACACACACACACACACACACACACACACACACACACACACACACACACACACACAGGTATTGTGTTTCCCATTACCAAGTCTCATGCAGACACACCTGCCTTTTACATCCTCATTGTATCCATTGTACTGTCTGACTAACATTCTGTTGCCATATCATGTAATTTTCCAGTCATTTGTACTTTTTCATACCAGTAATGATTTCGATGTAAGTGTAAGGGAAAAAGTGTAAAAAAAACAACAACAACAAAATATAGGATTAAAATATAGCAATGAAATATAGGAATGTTTATAAAGAAATCCCTCAGTTCTGGTGGGTTTCTTTCTGGACTGGAATTAACAGATATTATCCTACAATTTCAACACATCATAAGTAGACTAAGAGTGGGAAATGTGTGGATTTACTTGCTTATGGATTGCTTACTTTAAATATAAAATACTAGATTTGAAGCATGTATAAACATGACATTACATGTGGGTGTCCATGTGTGTGTCATCCTCTGTCTCATATCCTGCTCAATATTGCAACAATAATAATGAACAGTAATGGAACAGTAATTTGTCCAATTTATTTTTCCAGGGCAGGTCTTTATTCACTCTGTGTGTGTGTGTGCGTGTGTGTGTATGTGTTTGTGTGTGTGTGTGTGTGTGTTGTGGTTTCCAAGGAACTACCTAGCTAATGAGGAAGCCTTATTGTTCCTCAAACACTGTTATTAACAAATGTACACACACACACACACACACACACACACACACACACACACACACACACACACACACACACACACACACACACACACACACCAGCAAGTGTGTTGCCCAATGCTTCCTGCGTAACAAATGTGAATTCTGACTGAGGGTTGAAGTGCTGACTTAAGAGACAATTATTAACCAAACCTGGATGTGAGTGTGTGTGTGAGTGTGTGAGAGAGCAGTGTTACTGGTGTGTGTTTGTGTGCACTGGCCAGCAGTGATGTCATTCCCCAATATGTAACTCATGAAGCCGTCTATCATTCTAGTGAAAACACATCACAGCAGATACAGTGGTGGCGCATACTTCATGTTGTTAACATTACATTTATCACAAAACCAACTAGGTCCACCTGTGACTTGTAACTAGTTTTAACAGTATCAGTTGTAACTAGCTAAAATACAACGTTAGCTAGCAGACCCAGCTAACATAAACAATTGGGCCGTCAAAGAAGCACCACCAAGGATATGAAGCATAATGTTAGCATATTACTAATTACACATTACTAAAGATAAAGATGTTGAGATGAAGGCTATTAATGCCGACAATGAATAAGAATTCAACCTAGCTGGCTTGGAGATAAATATAATTAACAACATGGATAAGCTGACTGCCAACATGAGCTCACGTTATGGATCAGCATCATGAACGCTCTTTTACTTTGGACCGTCTCCAGCTCTGCTCATCTCTCCACCATATCAAGGATAATTTTGGTGTATATTTTCTCCTCTTCCCCCTCGCTCTTCCTCTTCCTCCTCATTATTTCCCTCTTCTCCTCCTCCTTTTGATTCTTCTTCTCATCCTTTGATTCCTCCTCCTCCTCCTCATGGCCTACAGTGCCAGTGTAGGTCATGTTTTGTGGGTGGTCCCTCCAAACAGACTCTCTGCGGCCCTGGTGGTAGTTGTACCATAACTGTGTGTAATGTACTCTGTCTACCAAGCTGTACACACTGAACCACAATGGAAACATACAGACAGTACTGCCATTCAACCCAAGCAGTGTGAGGCTTTCAGTAGTCCTCTTTGGTTCACATCATTGTGTTGAGTGTGGCCTCTCGTCTCTATGTGGTCCAGTATGCTTAGTCTACAGGTTTCACTTCTCTCTTTGCAAACATGTGGAGCTGCTGGTTATGAAAGGAAAAGACGGCAGCGAGATGGAGGTTTTCACTCGTCTGTCTATACAGACGGGACCAATCCTTTCTTCTGTTCTTTTCTTGCGTTGTGTTCTGGACTGTTCTTTCCTTGTCTGGCCTATTTGGTTCTCGTATATCTTGTTTGCTTATTGGTCTGTTTGTATCCTGTTCTGTTTGTAACTTTACTTTTCATGTTCTTTTTGTGTATTTACTTTCCTTTCCTTTTCCTGTTCTTTTTGTCCTAAACTTTACTTTCCTCTGTCCTCTGTTGTCAAATCTTCTGCCTTCTTCTCTGCTCTACTGTCCTCTGTCCTCTAATTTATTGTTATCTACTCTCCTCTGTCTTCTATTTTAGTGTCCTATAGTCTTCTGTAATGTCCTCTACTCTGCTGTCCTCTACTCTACCATCATTTACTCTACTCTACTACTGTGTTCATGCCCCTCCTAGTGTTTGTGTGTCATTGACGGTAAACAGGCTGTGGTTTACTCACCATCGGAGCCTAGCCAGGTTTAAATGAATAGCTGTTAGTGATTATAGGTACGGACTGGGTCACTGTGGTATGGCGAATAGGACTCGTGGGTTCGACACTGGAGAGGGAGTCAACCCGAGACGAAACTAGCATTACTCGGAACATTTGTGTGTGTTTGTTTAATTGTTTCCCCTACATATACACAATATCAAGTCAGCCAAACTGGTGCAATTCAAGCACTTTTACTGTGCTGAATTCACATCCTTTGTTACACAACTGGACTCCCTCCCTTGCCCACCCCAGCCTGCCACAACCACAAAACCTCAGAACTAGGGTTAGACCGATATATCAGTTGGCAGATATATAATACAGATATTGGCATTTTATTAAAAATCAGACAGCCAATCAGTGGTTTGTGAGAGAGCATGTGCGCTTCTGTCCATTAGCTAAGGAATGTCCATTGGCAGGAAAGGTGTGTGAGTGTGTGCATATGCATGTGCATTTCCATACCTTTATGTGTTAGCGTGTGTTTTGTGTGTGTGTGCACCCATTTGAGTAGGAATGCTGGGAGGAAAGGTGTGGCCGGTCTCCACTTCCTTCACGGACTTAACAGGAAGTAACACGGGGAGGGAAGGAGGGGGAGATTAGAGAGGAGTGAAATAGAGGAAAGAATGGAGGCATATAGGTTTGTAGCATAGAGAAAGATGGAGAGACGATGAAGAAAAGAACCAGGGAGGGTAGATTCTATTGGGATGAAACAGGGAAGGAGAGATTATATGGGAGCATCCATCTTCAAGGATTTTGCATATAGTATATAGGCCCAACAGAATTTGTTTCCTAAACTAGGGGCCGGGGCCCAGAACAGGTTGTGGGTTGGTGAGTCTTCTGAAGAAAATAGTAATAATATGGGGTTTCCACGGTGAGTAGGGTTGGTTGATGGGACAAATTCATCAGAGATCAGCAGTGGACTGAATCCATTCCCAGTGGAAGTTCTCTCGCTGTTTTTATTTATTTATTTGTGTTTGTGTCTGCCTGCCTTTTAGGCTCAAATGTAGGTTAGATTCAGCTAGCATGACTAAATCACTATGTTTAGTCTGCCTGCAGTACTCCTTACACACACACACACACACACACACACACACACACACACACACACACACACACACACACACACACACACACACACACACACACACACACACACACACACACACACACAGAGGGACAAACACCACACACAAACACAGAAAACACACACACAATGCCAGTTAGCCTGGCTAAGCATGTTTTGTCTGCCTGCACACACACACTGATGTCATCTATTTACAGACAGTGTATGTAGACAAGCGTGACTCTGCTAAACAAGAATAGGAATGCTGCAGGGGTGTGTGCATGTCCAGAAAAATGCCATATCAAGCATACATGTACATACACACTAAGCTTAACTAGGCTATCTGTGAAACACCAGTAATTCAAACTGGACAGGAGGGAACAACAGGGAGACACTGACATGGAGTTGAAGGACAAACGTGATTCTTTTCTCTGTTTGCATCAGTCCTTGTTTTTCCTTTCTCATCTTTTTCTGTTGTTTCACACGATAATGTTTCTCTTGATTCTATATATCCTCCATTTTTTCCCTAGTTTGTTCTTCCTCTTCTCCCTCTCTTCTGCTTTTCATACTCTTTCTACTGTCCTCATATTAGGTCATTTCATCCAGCTTTGAGTCTCAAAATGTTGTTTTAACAACACATAACCGTGCTACATTCATTCAGAATATTTTATCATTCTGAATGAAGTCCTTGTGATTTGAAGAGTTCAATAGAAATGTTTCTGTGAACACTAAATAAAGTGAGCTGATAAGGTGTGTGTTTACATGCAACAAAGCATGTGATTGGAATAAATATTAAGAACCTTTTTGACTCGTTGATGTCACTCCCTCTTAAATGGACAGACATGCGCAGAAATATTACATATTCCAACCAAAGAAAGTAAGAAGTCATAAAAAGTATTAACATGGATAACATTCTAACTAATATTCTCCTATTGAACAGATACTGCACTAAATTGAAAACTGATTTAGCTGTTATTGTGATTATTAATGGAACATTAGAATCTATTTAAGTCCAGCTACTGTCTGTGTCTCTGTGTCTCTGCCTCTCTGCCTTTCTTTTCTGTCCTTCTTTCTCCCTCCCTCCTGTCCAGTGTTGGTCTTCCAGCCTTAGTGGGAGGCGTCGCTGTGTTCTTAAATAGGACCATGACCTCATTGTGTTGTAGCTCCACTCTGCTTTGCTTCTCCTATTTGTTTGGATTTGGTCGCACTCGTCCTCCCAGTTCCTCCACCGCCTCTGTCCTGGATACACACACACACACACACACACACACACACACACACACACACACACACACACACACACACACACACACACACACACACACTGGACATACACACACATTGGATACACACACACACACATTCACACAATCGTGTCTCTTCCACTTCCACTGTCTTGTTATTATAATTTTTATTATTTCATAGAAACCATTCCAATGTGGTGTGGGAGGATGTTGGTCAATAGCTTCAGGGGTGACTGTCTGTAAAAACTGCCTCACCCCTGCTAAGAGGAATTTCGTCATCCTGGCTGTCTATGGAGAGTTTTTAAATGTTGAGTTTTTTCCTTTCGGACAAGAATACAGTTCTGGAAAATACTGAATGCTTTTTTAAAAATATTTTTTGGGTGATGAAAATGGTCAAATCTAAAGATGTATCATATCATATAGATGAAAATATCAGCTGCTTCAATCCAAAAATATTGGCCTTCATAAGCCCATTATCAGCCAAACCCTAACACATGCTCATGCACATATACACAGAAACGCTCAGGCATCCCTGACCCTCTTGAGTTGAGCCTGTATACATTCCTGAAAACCTCTTACAATGTCTTGGGTATGGTTATCTATTATCAAGACCACAAAAGTAACTGAACGCTATTAAATATCGGCCTTTAAGTCTTCAGTTCAGTTGGAAGATGGAATGGCAATTCCCATAAAATGGATGGATGGATGGATGGATCAGCATCTAAACCCAGGTCTATCACAAGTCAGTGTTTCCAGGAGTGCTGTAGATAAGGCCGGTTGATCTAGTTGGCTTTATCATAGGGTTCTCAGCTACAGAAGAGGAAGTCACTTAATCCACTAGGTCATTGGGGTTAGCTACTGACCCCACACACACACACACACACACACACACACACACACACACACACACACACACACACACACACACACACACACACACAGTCACGAGTGGAAAGATTCTGCTGAAAGAGTGTCTGTTAACACTTCTTTCTCTTTTTTTCTCTTCTCTATCTTTATCTCTTTCTCTGGTTAGGGAGGTGGTAGATTATCTCATTACCCGGCACTTGCTGCTAATAAGCTCTGACTCATCTGACCTGGCTGCACTGCACTGAAAGGCAGATTGAACACTAATAAACCCAGCAGGTCACACAGATCACTAAGACCATCTCCAGAACTTCTCACCATGTTGGACGTCAGGTCTGTCTGACGTTTCAGCTAGGGTAGCTGCAAGCCAAGGCGCTGTACACACCAAACTATTGTTAGATTGATATGGGATTTTGAAGGTTGATAACAATATTTTTGAAGCTGCCAATAGTTGATATTTGGTGTGAATCTTCTATATCTTTAATTTTCACTAGTCAACCATATTTTCCAATTCTAGAAAATTTTAAGTATGCAGTGTTTGCCCCAGAATTTTGCTCTTGTCATAGTAGAAAAGCCTCTCAAACAACTACTAAGAATACTACTTTTACCTGTTGCACTCAGGGTGGCTACAGGCCAGTTAGTGCTTGAGGCAGGGACTTGTTCGGGGTTGTGGATGGAGCATAAGTCGAGGGCTGTGGAGCTTGCATTTCATCTATAAATGCAGACGAAAGGTGATTCAGTGAAAGTAGTTCTGATTATTTATTTAAAATATTGCTCACGTAGTCAAGATATGCTGACGTTGAAGTTAAAACGATGAAACAATGTGGGTTAAGTTACCTGGGTGTGCTGCTCCCTAAAATAATGCTCCCCTCTACTCGCAGTGACGCTTTTTGTCTGCAGATGTCGAGAAGGTGTATTCACTCGGGAACAGTTATAGTCCCAATGATATGAATCAATACAATGAAATACTGATTTTTACGAGAACTTCTCGCTAAGCCCGCCTTGCCCATAAAACGCTGTGGGACAGACAGAGTTGCTGAAGCCCCATTTAGTGTAGAGACAATATGTAGAGCCTAGAGACTCACTGGACACACACACAAACTAACCTGGTATCCTGTTCTGTCTCTGAGCTATAACCCAGGCAGACTGGACAGGGGATTACAACTGTTTGAAAGTCTCAGCCACAGTAAGTGTGTGTGTGTGCACATGCTGTGTTGGCACCTTGTCTCTTTCTTTGAGCAGTGTGTGTTATCCATATAAGGGTGTGTGTGCCTTCAAGGCCTACCCTGGACTCTGTACTGTGTGTGTGTGTGTGTGGGTTTGTTTTTAATAGAAGCAGAGGAGAGCTGTCCTATGCCCATGTAAGCACACACTACACTGGGGAATTAAACTTGTTCTGAAGACTTTGCACAGACACTCCCTAACACGCACACACATACACACACACACACACAGTCTGCAGATGCAATAGTAATAAAGAGTGGGTAAGCTATGACCTCCAGTCGGTGATTATCATAAGGCAAACAACCAACAATAGAAATTAAGAGTAGGTAATTATATTTTTCAGAAAAGCATTAGTTCCTGCTTTCTTTCTTAAATGACTTACTATGATGCATAACATAAATTCAACTCATCCCTCATCCCTGTAGAGAAATTGGGTCATTGCAGCTACAAAATAATAATGGGACACAGCAAAGAAAAAATAGAATATGAATATAATAAATGGAAGGTATTAAACCAAATGCAACCAACAACTCCAACATGCTGAACATGCATGCTGAACGGTATCTTGGATAACAATGTCTGATTATCTGCTCCAGTCCCAATAACAGTCTATATAAGGTTAACTGGTGTAGCTGGGGGTGGTGACAGCAGTGTTTTCCTCACTTTGCTTTTAAAAGCAAAGATTTGCTCACGGTGGCAGCTTGAAAATATTCAAATTGGTTTTGAGGTCACTGGAGGGGCTGTTTAAAACCCTGATAATGTAGCATGTTTGGCTTGGTCATGCCTAAATTAGAGCCTTACATGTGTTTTCTGCAAGCTGCATGTGTGCCTCTCCACGTGACTCCCATGAAGGTCCTATAGCCCTCAGCTAAGTACCATGACTCCATGACAGAAGACATCACTTCTTAAAAAACAAAAAACAAAACAAAAGATGACTTCATCAGTGGGCTGGGGCTGGACCATCGACTCTCATTGAGCGTGTATGTGTGGCTTTTTACCTACTGTTCATGTTTTGGTGACATAAATACGTTTTGTGTTTCCACTGTTCTAGCATGTGTGCAGACATTAGCCCTTCTCTTAACAGAGTAGAACTGTGTCTGTGGTCTGTACTTTATCTAAAGATTCCTCTATCAGCTGACCGCTTTAACCTACCCACCCTAAGGCTATTTATACATAAACATACTAGGGATGTGCCAAAACAGTCTGCTAGTCCACGAGTCGTTTATGAGGATGTCGATGTTTGTGCTTGCTTCAGCAATTATACTTGTTATACTATACTTATTGTTGTTGACCATCCACTGACTAGTCAACCATGAAAAAAAGACTTTTGTGCATCCCTAAAACACACACGGACTGCTGACTGCTTACTGTGGCTCTCTTCTCTTAAAGCCCCTTGAACTACACGAGTACTTGGAATACTAGGATTTGGAAAATTGTTTAAAGATATTGAATATCAGCTACTGGCAGTTTCAATCTAAAAATGTTGGTATCAGTTTTGGGCTTCAAAAACCCATATCAGTCAAGACTTCACAATCCCATTACCCTGTAAACAACCGGTTCTTTGTCCCCCAAAATTATTAAGTTAACGTATCGAATCGTCTTTCAGCGTGACTTAGAAATAGCATTGTTTCAGATGAGGACATTCATAGAGCGAGGAATCATCTTTTTCAATCCATTCCTCAGATTAGAAGTCACTCTCTCACCATGGGACCCAGGCTTATCAAAAACATGTGGTGACCCTCCAGCAATAAGCCCAAGGCCTGTTATGTGTCTCATCCCATAAGTAAACCTTATTACGGTACTAGATCACATGACTGGTTAGTTTGTGTAGTTGGTTTCTGCTACGATGCACCTTGTAAATTAAATGAATAGTCTGATCGCATGGGATTGCATTGTATTGTGTATTTTTATGGATTTCTATTAATGTTATTTTTGTTTTCAGGTCTCTCTTGAAAAGAGATCTTCATCTCAATCACGATGTTTCCATCAACCTGTCAAAAGTTTCAAAACCTTTGAAATTGATTCAGCGTGTCTCCATCAGCTGGGTTGAAGCGAATAATCAAGTTTCTGAACATCAAAAAACCCATATCCACCAGAAAAATGGAACCGAGTCTTTCAAGAATTGATTTTTATTGGGCAAGTGGTTATTGCTGTTTAGTGTGACCTAATCTCGGCTATATTGAATTTCATGGTTTAATTCGAAGACTAAATCAAGGAAATGCACGTAGCAATATTCTGATAGACTAACTTATGGCCATGCACATGAACAACAGCGGATATGACATTATGAGCCAGTTGTCAGGCCGATCGTGCCAATCGTGTCATTATTTGTTTCAACAAATGTGTTCCTGTGGCTATTTATCACATAATTTCTTATCTTCATTTACACTTCAAGCAAGCATAAAAACTGCTTTGTGATGTTGAGGACATTTGATCAAATTTTGCCATAAAAGGAAAAATTAAAAACAAAAAGCTTACTTGTTCACTCCTTCCTGCCCTCACTCTATCAGCTAAACAGAGAGATGGCATTGTTATGAGGGTTTTAGTCGGCTTGTGACTTTGTAATGGCTCTGGTTTCATCTGCCTTTCATTGGCACGCCCTTCTTTCCTTTCGCTCATCCTCATATATTGTTTGCTCATCTTTATGTCTCTCTCTCTGTCAGGATGTGGAGAAGGAGAGAGAGTTGCGGACTCAGCTCAGCAGGGAGGAGATCAGGCAGAAGATTGAGCAGTACAACTCCCTTACCAGGGACCACCTCAAAATGACAATGGTGAGAGGAATACACACAGAGTTGCATTTGGCTTGTATGCCCTTCCTGTAAATGTCTCTCGCCTCCATCTATTTCATCCTTACTCTCTAAATCTCTCTCTTTCCCCCCCTATCTCTTGCTGTGACGAGTCATGCTGAAGAGGTGCTCTGCCTGAAACGTCCATGCATTCAATATTTCAGTTATGAGTAATCGCTCTTCTATTCTGCTCTTCTGTCTCTGTCTCTTTCTCTGTCTCTTTCCCTGTGTACTATAACCTCTCTTGTGATAGAGTGATATATACAATAATGAACCATATTTATACAGCAGGTTTTCAAAACGTTTACAAAGCATAGAAACGTGTCACATAAAAAGATTTATTTTAATTTTATTATGGTAACTGATGTGCATTTATTGTACTAAGCAATTTTGTGCAGGCTTTATAGTCGAGGTGTGCTGACATTTCAACATCCATGCTGCCTTCCTTCAGCTCTCTGCATTCCTCAGCAGTAACATCAGTGTAATCTGGTGTTATTCCTGCTATTGTTTCCCCTCTACAATATTTATTTTGGCCACATGGAAAGATCTCTGAAGCTGTTTCCAGACCACGTGACACTATTCCTTCACGTTGAATCCAGTACAAATGAAATTATTTTAGGTGAGATAGCAGTTTTGGCTCCGCGGTGAGGTATACTGATTTACTGCAAATATCACACAAAAAACAGTAGAAGTACAGAAAGAGGTCAGACAACGGCTGCTTAAACATCTATCAGATGTTGAGTTGCAGAGCTGATAGCATCACTATGTCAAACCTGCAGACATTCACCACCGCATTGTTCACTCTCCACTCCCCACATCTCTTGATTTCTCTCCTTTTCCTTCGTTCTTGCTTGCTTCCCATTCTTTGTGTCTCCCTATCGCTTCATCTGCGGTGGCACAAGTCTCTCTTTGTCTTTTGTTTGTTTGTGTGTGTGTGTGTGTGTCAGCTGAATGCTTACTTCCAGCTCATGTTTCTTGATTTCTAGTTGCACTGATCCTGTTTGTCCACTTATAACCTAATTAAACACACACACACACAAACACGCCCCATGTGGGGTAATAAGCTTAAGATGCTCTTCTCCAGTCTGGAGCCATCTGTAATGTGGGACATACTGGGCTTACTGGGTGGACTGGTCTGGACCACAGTGATCATTATCGCATGTAGACCTGGAAACTTAAAACACAACTAACAAAATAAAAAGACAAAAGATTTTAACATGTCTACCTGTGTATCTGTCTCAGCAGGGTGTATTTTAGCTGTATTTCTAGTGACATTTCATTCAGCGAGCTCAGTATTTCATCTTTGTTCAGGCACTAAAATCTCTCACTCCAACACCAACTGTAAGGCTAGCATTCAAACTTTGCCTCTAGTCATTTCTTATAAACACAGACTTGTGCAACTCGAAGGAGCTCTCACTGTTTGGCCAACACCATGCTCTGTGTCCTAGGCACAATGAATTATGGTTGTTGAAGTTCAACAGGGTTTCAGTGAACAGGGTTTCAGTGCTTAACAATGTTAAATCTTTGTGTGCGGCCACACTCAAAAATAGTTGAGATTGAATTCTTGATGGCTTACGTGTGTTCATCCTCATATATTGTTTTATCATCATTATCTCTGTCTCTGTCTCTCTCCCCGTCTCACTTGCTTAGAGCCATAGCGGTGTGTATACCGGCTTCATCAAGGTCCAGTTGGAGTTGAGGAGGCCGGTGACGGTGCGGGGGGGGCAGGGAGGCGCCGTGGGTGAGGAGGCCTTCTACCTGCCCAGGGGAGCCACCAACACCCTCCACATCAGCTCCAAAAACACAGTCAGACAGGTGGCTAACACACACATGCTTACATGACCGGCTGATATCGGCCTTTTGTTAAAATATTTATATGAGCCAGTTGTTGTCCTGCTCTGATGTGATGGATAATGATGCAGTTTAGTATTGGCTTTCAGAAACCCATATTGGTGGAATTAGTCTGTCTGGATATTAGTGTTGCTGTCTGTCTGTGTCTGTACCAAATGTCTGTGTTCTTGTGTCCGTAGGTGATCGTGGCCCTTTTGAACAAGTTCACAGTAGCGGACAACCCTGCCAAATATGCTCTGTACAAGCGATATCGCAGGGAGGAGCAGGGTAAGAGACACTGACTGTGTGTGTGTGTGTGTGTGTGTGTGTGTGTGTGTGTGTGTGTGTGTGTGTGTGTGTGTCAGAGAAGGAGACAGTGCTGGAGACGGTATTTCATGCCACTCGTGCCGAGCTTGGTATCAGATGCTTTGTAACTAACATGGTTGTGTGTGTGTGTGTGTGTGAGAGCGAGAGAGAAGGGTGTGCCAGTGTGTGTATTTCTGGATGCCTCACCCCCTTGTTGCTAGTTGCTGAATGCCGGAGGGCTCTCCCCACTATCCGGGCACACACACACACACACTATACCAAACAACAGCTGTTGCAGGGTTGTTGGCTTCTGTAGAGGGGTATTAAACATCATCTCTGTCCATTCAGCATCTCATTTAACAGTCCATTTAGACACTATCAGAGTTAACTTAGTAGACTTATACATAGAAAAGAACCAAACCATATATGTTAGCCTTGAGGTGGCAAATAAGTTCACGTTCATTGGCCCTGACAAACATTCTGTCAAACTGTGTGTTTTCTACTTAATCACACAGAGAAAGTATAAAAACGGCTATACAAATCATAGGTTTCACTCTCACCACTACTGCCTCCCCAAGTATAGTGTAGTCATAAAATTCAGTAATAAATCAACAACAAAACATCTTTCCTTGCTGTGTTAGAGGCAGTATCTGGGTCCTTGTATTCTGTTGACCTCTGCAGACAAGAACAGATTGTTGTTTGGCCAGATTAAACTGCATTAGGTGATCTGTGCAACACTGACTCAGCGCTACAGTGTCTCATATCACTTACCAACCTCAACTAGTAGAGTGAGTCTAATATGTTAGAGTTGTGGTGAGTTTTGTAATATTTCCTTGAATCATGTGTAATAATTTGTCATTAAAACTGGAAGGCCATGACTAGATCGTATGATCGTATGAGTTAATGTGACTGTTTTACTTTTCAGAGAGATTGGGCCTTGTGTGAAGCGTGTTAAGGGATTTTCCTCCACGTTATGTCGAGAGTTTCAGGGTGTTTTCCCTTTCCCTATAGTGTGTGTGTGTTACTGCTCTCATACAGGCTTATGGGCTCTGTGTTTTGGGGTGGTTTTCCCTCATTACTGCAGGGGTAAGACTAATAAAAGACAGTGTCTAGACAACTGTCTGAAAACTGTGAACAGATGTAGGCTTCCCCTGCTTTTATATAAACCATAATGTCTCATAGATGCAGCAAGTATTCTCACACTGTAGACAGACGATGAACCTGCCTGACAACAACGAAACTAGACTTGGTTTGTTTTAATTGGGACTTCTTTGAGATTTGAGACGCTCTCTCTTTGTAGTTTACTGTGGTGGTTAATGTACCCCACCCTTATGCCCTTTCATCCGCTGCCAGTTTATATGCAAACACACACATGCACATACAGACTGTGTGTAAAAGTAACCTGTGTGTGTGTGTGTGTGTGTGTCCTGCAGTGTACGTGTGTAAGCTGGCGGAGGGAGAGCAGCCATTGTTTCTTCGTCTGGTGGCAGGACCCGACGCCGACACACTCAGCTTTGTACTGAGAGAACAACAGACTGGAGAAGTCATGGTAATACAATCTCTCTCTCTCTCTCTCTCTCTCCAAATTGTGAGATTTACAATTGAAATTAAATTCAGTATTTAAATTCTTGTTGTCCCTCTGCTTCCTCCTCTTCCTTTTCTTCCTTCTTCTCCTCTTCCTCTCACTTTCCTCCTCCTCCTTATCCTCCTCACTTCCTCATACTCCTCGTTCTCTTCTTCCTCCTACCTCATCTTCCTGCTCCTCCTCTTTCTTCTTCTCATTTTCCTCCACTTGCTCTTCCTGCTCCTCTTCTTCTCCTCTTTCCAGTGGGATGCGTTTTCCATCCCGGAGCTGCGTAACTTCCTGCGGATCCTTGAGAAGGAGGAGCAGGAGCAGATGGAGACGGTGATTCGACGCTACAACAGCTACCGCCAAAGACTACAGGAGGCGATGAGGGAGGCCAGAGGGCCCTCTTAGAAAAATGAACCACAACATAACAAGACTACTGCCCCCTAGAGAGCCGGAGGGGATGGATGGGGGGGGGGGCACCTCCTTACATTTTGGAGGAGAGGGGAATGTGGAAAGGGAATGGGAAGAGAGGATCCAGCTCCTGGAAGGGATGACTGGAAAGATGGGTGAGGAGTAAAATGGGACTGAATAAAACCCAAATCCTGAAAGAGAGGTGCAATAAGGGACTCAAGGGATCAAGAGAACGGACTGAGAGGTTGGAAACGAGTGGATCTATGGACGATTGGACATCCTCTGTACCTGCAGGAGCACAGCCAGTGTACTGTTGCTTTTAATGGACTCTAGAAGGAGGCCAGTGGAGTTTCATTCAGCCTGGATATGAGACTTGGCTTTAAACTGGCAAATCTGCTGCCTGCTCGGCCTCGTCTGCCTACACATACCAAAGAATTAGTCTGATTATCAGTGTGCCATATTCAATTATCCTCTCTCTTTTGCTCTCACCGTCTCCTCCTCTCTGTCTCATAATTTATGAGTCTGATTTCTCTTCCCTTTTTTCTTTTTATCATTTAAACTTGTGAAAGACTTAAGGCCATACATTAAGTTGGATCATTTGACTTTTATTTAATTTGTTTGTTGCTAAGGTCTGTAAATATTTTTTGTTAATTTATGTGGGTGAAGATTTTTTTTCTTTTCAAAAGGTCTTTTATTTTACAGCGGCGTAGAAACAATCTGAAACCAATGGAAACAGGCCGTTGACACAGAAACATGCAGAATAATTCATGCAGCTTGACCGACTTCTAGTAGAGGTAAATACACAGGCAGCAAGAGATGCCAGTGGATTTAAAGCTTTTTCAGCCTGACCACAAACTGGACCACAAGCCATAGATTAAGAAACCGGACTATACATGCCCAACAGGAATGCCAACCGAATCACAGAAAATAAAAAAAAGTACGGCAGCCTTGGTTTTCTAGCCTGGTTAGGTCTGGTTTGGCTTGGCTTGGCCTCAAAGTTGAGAAAATATTGCTGAATTGATAAAGGGCCTGTAACCGTAAGTCTGAGAGTCAAGACAACCCGTTAGAAAAGATGAGAGAAAAGCCAAGGGCTTGGGAGGTGAATTGTGGATATGACCAGAAACAGACCCTGCATAGTAACACTTAGTCAAAGAGGATGGGTTTCTATAGAAAGTCTAAATAAGTTGGATGTTGAATGGAAGGTTATGAGAACAGGATGTAGTTCTGCATTGGATACAGTCTGTACAAGGCCTTGATCATTAGTTATGGTGGGTGAGGATGATAACAGCGAACCAGATTACACTGCCTGGTTATAGTGGGGATATAATATATGTAGCTGAGTTTGATCAATCATAAACTGAGCAGACTGTGGATAGAGATCACCCCTGACCTTTGACCTCCACACTCACCCACTATGGATGGAGGAGGAGGAGGGGTTTGTTGCTGTTGGAATAGATTGTTTTTTGGAAGTTGACTAAGCGGAAAAGAGGAAGTAGAAGAGATACCTTAGAAGAAGGAACTAGCAAGAAAAAAACAGAAGAACAATGGTTTTGTTTTACACTGTTTAGGAAGAGTTTGTATGAGAGTTTATAGCCAGAGGAGCAAGTCTATAAAAATTGCCATAGGGACAATCAGTGGGGCTTTCTGTTCTCTTCAGTGCAAAATGTCAACGGGAGTTGGCACTTATGAAATCTGCAGTGTCTCAACTCTTAAACTCCACGGCTGTGGTAATACTAAGAGCACCTTTAGGATTGCATATGAGAGAGGGAGGTCTGTAAGGACTGATTGCAACACAGAGGAGAGGAAAATGGCTGTATTGTCCGGCCCTCTGCTATGTCTGTCTGCAGCCATTAATTTAAAACGGCTGCGCTTTGCCCTTATCTCAACAGCCCAGCTAAATGTGCGGCCTTGACCTCCCTGTCAACCCTGGTTTCTCCTTTTTGAAGCAAGAGCCAGGTGGATGAAATGGGGAAGAAAGTCACACAAAAACTAGTAAAGAAAGAAAGCGTATGCAGGAAAGATAAGACAGAAAATGACAGCAGGATGAAATAATGGGTGTAAAGAAAGAAATCAGGAATCTTTTAGAAAGACAAATGAAATGCTTCAAGCTAAATTTCATCCACAAAAAAACAGTTAAATAATGTCTGATGTTGTTCTGCTGCCTGTTTGTGTAGTTTGGTTGTGCTCAAGTCTCCTTTTTAAAGTAACCTAAGCCTTTGATAGTGTTGCCAGTATAGGAAATAGCTGCCTTAATAATATCTCTATATGGTGTCCTCCGCGGCATTTATAATTCAGGATGTGGCTTGCAGACCAAAAGAGGCATGGTTTTAGTGTTATGTTATAGAGGTTGACGTCGACGTTTGTTTCCTCATCTGTACTTCTGTTGTAAATCAGCCACGACTGAGGAAACAGCGGGCCGAATGACAATCAATGGGAAAAACAAATCAACTTATCAAAGTATCAGTGTCTCACAGTTGTTCGGAGTATCTCTAAGTGAGAAATGCAAACCTGTTGGATGTAAAATGGCTGAACTAAGGCTCGTTTCAACTGCAAGTACTGCGTGACGTTAAACTGATGGTGCTGCAGGCGTGTGTTTCTGTAGAGGACCGTTGTGTAACACCACCATCTAGTGGACAAATACTGCAACTACGCCCTCATTTATCTGTGTCAAAGCTCTATTGGTGACATGTTATAGTTTCATTTTTTGTCATGCTGTATAACCAAAGATATTTTTTAAAAAATGTGTAGATTTTTTTAGGTGTTGCCTGGAGCAAAATATTAGAGGGCTTCATCCCATTGGAGGGGAAATATATTAGTTTAGAGTTATATTTAAAGGGGTTTTAACCCAAATTTTATTTACTTTCAAACACTGGGTAATATAATTTAAATTTATATGAAAGTCTGCATGGAAACAGTTTTTGAATCTTAAAGCCATGTGTTGTGTATCTGCTAAACAACTTTTGCTGTTAAAGCACCTCATAGTATTAGGCTATACCAGGCAGACACAAGGTCCTGTACTCATCTCACACACAGACACACACACAGACACACACACAGACACACACACAGACACACACACACACACACACACACGCACGCCAGGACTTTGTACCAGACCAATCGTATAAACTAGAGTAACTTTTGGGCACTTTACCTTCTAATTCAGGGAAGACTGGTTTTGATTTTTGACTTTTTTCTTTTTCTCTGTCTGTGTTTCATCGGATGCCTACTGTGTGTCTCCAACCATCATAATCTGTACATTTCCTCAAATTGAAACACAAGATTTTACTTTCTTTCCGCTCAATTTTACGTTTTTAACAAATGGAAGTCGTGTGACAGGATTTTATCTTGTTTTATTTTCGAGCTCATCATTTTATGTCTCGATGAGCTTCCATACGATTTGTTCAAAGTTAGCTGTAGACTGTGAAATGCTTGGTTGACTCTACCATGTGGTCTGGTTTGTCTGTTTTTATACATGCATACTTACTGTACACACTACTGGACTCTTCAGCATGAAGCTTGCATTAGTATATACACTAGTGATCCTGCTTGGATCAAACTGCATTTGCAAATACCTTTTATAGTTTGTTTTAAGCCACATGTACCAGATGGGTGGAGTTTGATACAAAGTGAATACCAGAAAGTTTAGAGGGTCACAGGAAAGTATTTAAAATAACTTTCTGTGATTGACAACTTAGCTGACTTTGTGATCCCTACCCACACGGTACTCTGAGGAGGTTAAAACAAACACTTTCTTGCAGATCCCATCGGACCCAGGTCTGCTAGTAATGCAACTTCTTGGCTTGCTGACGTATTTAGCTATGAAGAAAAAACCTATTGGGCCAGTAGTGTTTGTAAGCTATGAGAAGTTGATTTATGATATCTGGTATGTATTCAGAGATCTTGTTATGTTGCTGTTCAACTGTAACTGAAGCCATAGAGCACACGTTGGTTTGGCCGACCTGTAGGACAACACGCATCTTGAGTTATGCTTTAATTTTAACTGAATATGATTGGCTTGATATTGTGGAGTATGTCATCCTGGATGCTCCACCACTAAAGGTATTCGTGATGATAAGATGAAACTTTATCAATTTCCCCACGGATCATTAAAGTTTCGTCCTATCTCAAAGGACAGTTGAAATTAAACTAGACAATACCTTAGCTGAATATTTTGCTGTATCAGCCTAAATCTATGATCAGGATGAAACCGCTTTACTGTTTGTGGTCTTGAGACAGGTTTGCATAAGCTTGGTATGATCTGTGCCTCTAGTTTGAAGGACCAGATATGTTAAATGCCAAAGATCTGTGTGTAGCTCTTCTGCCTTTTCTGTTGCCGTGCTGTTGTAGACGGGACTGGCGCGTAGACGCTCTGTGCGTCATCGTCAAGTTGATTTCATTTGAAGGGGTTCCCTCGAAAGAGCCTGACTGCAAAGACAGAACTTTGGGGGTGGGGGGAAAGAAGGTAATTTTACTGGTAAGATAGTTTGGGGAGCTTAAGCCATGGGGTTTTATCTCTGGCCAAGCTGCAATGTCATAAATCAACATCATGTTTGAAAATAGATCAGGCTGGCATTGAGCAAAGGCTCTCCCATGAGGCGATCACTATGATCACTATGATCTCTTCACTGGGTAAGTGTGTGTGCAGGTGACTGTATCCCATGTAATGGTGGGGTACATGGAGTAACCTTACACAAAATAGAAAAAGTCAAGTACTGTATTTTTATTTTATCTAACTTCTATTTAACCAGGGTTGGACCATTTAAAATCAATGATGTACTTTTCCAAATGAGGCCTGGCACAAATGTGATTATGACAACAATCATCACATTTGAAAAATCACTTATCTTTGAAAATTGATCTGTGTACTCTGTTAGTGTTATGCATACGAGGTGACGGTTAGGTGTACAGTATAATCCACTCTTTAGGTCAATTATTTAGTTGACTTCTGGCTTTGCAGCTTGGCCGGAAACTCCCCAAGCGCCCGCCACAGCAGTGCCTTTCTGGATGTGATAGCAGCAGGATGAGGAGCTGCAGACGGGGAAACCCTGCAAGGAGGGGAGGGATGGTTTCACAACATGTCGCTTTTTCTTCCATTTCTACCATATAGCCTAATAACTGATGCAGGTGTATTTTTGTAGGTAACTTTACTTTGTTTCTTTTTGAATCGTTACCAAATGTGGCCTTTCTTCAGAAAAGGTTGTCTGCATCTATTAAAGTTGAAATTAAGACAAAGTGTTTGTGTACTGGAGTGCTTTCATCTTTCACTTGATATAATTTGGAGCAAAATGCCCTTCCAGCTTTTCATACAACCAAGAGAATAAATGGAGTATTATTTAGATTGGTGTGAAACTGGATAGTTTTTAGATTGCTTTTTCTGTTCAAATGCTTTTAATGATAGTTTCCATGCCAACTACCCAGACCTCGCTAGACATATAGACCAATAGAAACACATCAATTATATTTTCAGAAAAGCGCTATTATTTTTGCTTCTTCCCCTTAAAAGACCCTCTTCTCAGTCTGTGCATTTGCCGTTTGGTATCTTATGATAGTTTTTTAAAATTCTTTATTGTCCACATTGTTATTCATGAGACTTATATTGCTTATTAATCTTGTTATGTGGCTGCTCTACCACTGTTGGGGTCCTGGAAGATGTTTTAAATGAATGCAGCAGCTCCTCCTCCTGTCCTCTGGGTGACCCCTACTCACTCCAGCTATGAGATCCCAGCCAAGACATGGGAACTCACACACACACCCACCCACCCATTCATTCATGCAGTCACAGCTGCATCAAGCTGCCAGAGTTGGCCAGAAAGATATCGGAACATGGACGATTTGTCTTCAAAATAAAAGCGTAGGATTTGTCATGGTTGTAAACAGTAGGCTTTGGCACCCCTCAACATCTGGTCCATGAGCCGCTGGAATGTGGCAGCAGCCCCATGTAATCTAAACGGCGTGACGGTGAATTGGAATAATCCACTGGGGACACAGGAACTGACCCCTGCTTAAACTCCCAGCTATGAGATCACCTCTTCTTTACGTGTGAACTCGTCTCTCTCTCTCTCTCTCTCTCTCTCTCTCTCCACAAGGGTGAAACAAATGTCACAGCAAATGTGAAGAGGGATGTGCAAGTATTTATTGTCCTGTACTTGGTACAGTACCTTAACCATGGTTTTATTTTGAATGTTATAACCGGAAGTCTGATTTCTAATTCTGGCTGGCTTTTCTCTCTGTCTCGCACTATCTCACAAACACGCACGCACCCACCCTCAAAGCTCTCCATCCAGACAGACCGGTGTGAAGCAGCAGGAGAAGCCAGTACTGACTCAACCCTCAGCAATGTAAGTTTTCAACTTCTAGTTTCAACACACTAGTAGGTGGTGATCGATTTAAACTATTGCATGCGTTAGACTGTACTCCTGTATAGAAAATCAATTCAGAAATGCTCCAGTTTCATGTCGCACGCGTTTTTCGGTTAACACACCTCACCTAATACACACTTAGCACTGATACAGGACCCTTTGGGGGTCTTTCATCGTATGGGTTTTTACTTCTCCCAAAGGGTCCTGTCCTGCTCCATTGACCGTAATTGTCCGTAATCCTTCACTTATCTACTTTCACCTCGGTGGCACGCGCTACATCCCCTATGCACAAATAAACTTTTAGACTTTGTTTAAGACAGGTATACCCCAAATTTCGAATGTTATAAAATCAAATATGGCTGACAGACTCATCCAATTCTTCGTCGGTACTCTGCGTCTCAGGAACACGCACGCTGCTGCCACTAGTGGTCGAAAGGTAGACTTTTCAATTACTTTTGTAATAGCCTAGGTGCGGTACCCTCTTTTCATTCAGAAGGGCCTTAAGGTCCCTGGTGATTCAGGGTTTGTTATTAGGACAGTGTACTTTCCTGGTTGGTGTCCTGAGAGAAGTTTATGTAACCAGTTATGAAGTCTGTAAGCCCATCTATATCCATCTATCACAGAACTCATCCCAGACAGACAGAGGTCTCGAAACAGTCCTTTAGGGCCTCCTCATCCTCTGGTGTCCATCTCCTCACCGTCCTGGTGGTCACCGGTACTAGGGGCTTATAGAGGGGCCTGGACGAAGTTGTGGTCAAAGTTCAGTTCACCCTGTATGGCGCAGCATGGTTGACTTATTAAGAGATAGTGGGCTACAAATTGGACACAAATATTTACGACTGATCAGTAAATTGGAAAAACCAAACCATTATCACAACACTGACTTCTGCAGTTTCAGCATTGTGAAAGAAACAGTGGAATTCAGCTGACTGCAAGACTACAAATCAAGTTACATATCAGAATAGAATCAAATTTGATTCAAACTTGGTTAATCCAAAGCGTCATCAGTTCCTCTTCTTGTCCTATATATATTTTGAACATTTTTATGTGCTTGTATTACATTCATTTTGTAGAAAAAGTGGCATCAGTCGTCTTACCATGTAACCGTAATGTCCCGAATCCAGCCTCGGACCCTTGACGCATGTTGTCCCTCGTGTTTCTCTGCCTTCAACAGTCCAATAAAAGGCAAAAAGCGGCATCAATGTGCTGCTACATGAGTTTATATTTCATAATAAGCGTAATTTCCAGTACTGTGTATTTCTGTCCTCTGTCAGGTTGGGAAAGAGAGCTTTATCAGCAGCTCTGTTTGCTGTGGTCGTGGGAGTCTACCTGCTGCCTTCTCCCATAGACCCTAAACCACATATGTAAGTACACTGACATGCAGAAGCAAACTAGCGTTCGGCTGACATTGAAGACCAATACCGATATTTTTAAATTGAAAGTGCCAATAATTTGTGGGAATATTCAATAGCTTTTAATCTGACCTCACCACGTTTTCCACCACAGTTTGACTGGAATCCAACCAAAATGCCTTATCAGAATCAATTCAGGTTAAGGTCTTCCTTTGTATTGATATTGATTGGTTCACAAAATCACTCACCAAATTAACAGGCACACGAATCAACTGTTCTGATCTTCAAAGTTTCTGGTTCTATAATTCAAGTACGGAAAGTAACCAGCCAGCACACAGTTTGTTGCCCTGCTGATGGTTTTGACTGGATCCTCTTCCAGACTGAAGGGACCTCCCCCGGCGCTCGAGGGGCCCCTGGCTGTCAACACCCGTCTACAGAACGGCCGCAGGCTCTTCACTGGGGAACTACATGGACCAGAATCCTTCACTGCGGATCAGGAGGGTAAGTGTGCTGGATTGTGAGACTGGACTTCACAGTTTCAATTTCAGGTTAGCTTAACCTGTCTGAACCTTCAGACCGATGTCTAACTGGTCCTTCTGTCTGTCAGGTAATGTGTACACAGGAACAGTAGATGGGAAGCTGTGGAGAATCGGTCCTGATGACAGCCTCACCTTCATCACCCAGATGGGACAGGATATACCAGAATGTGGTATGTGCTTTTTAGCTGTTTAATTGGTTCCTGTAACAAGTTCCTGAATCACTAGTCTTGGGAAATCAGAAGAAACTAATTCTTAATTCCACTTTGTGTAATATGATGATCGACATGCTCTAAATTCAGAAAAAGTTATGACGTAGTACACCACACAGAGTTCATGTCTGGTGCAAAACGTACATCAAAATCACAATTTTATTTAATTTAATTTCTAACTAACAGCCATTTTTAAAAGCTCTGATAAGGTAAGATGAAACGTCCTGGGAAAATGGATCGTGGTATCAGGAAAATAATAACAAGATATAGGTAAAATATGTACAAAAATATAGACCACTGCTGCCTCTCTTTCAATTTAATTCAGTTACTTTATTGGCAATGACTGATCAGTATAGAAAATGTTCATTTTCAGAAACCAACAAAACAACCAGTAAAGCCATACGCTGATGAAACATGCACATACATCATAAATATCTACAGGAAGGGCATATGATGTCATGGTAACCTGTGTGTGTGTGTGTGTGTGTGTGTGTGTGTGTGTGTGTGTGTGTGTGTGTGTGTGTGTGTGTGTGTGTGTGTGTGTGTGTGTGTGTGTGTGTGTGTGTGTGTGTGTGTGTGTGTGTGTGTGTGTGTGTGTGTGTGTGTGTGTGTGTGTGTGTGTGTGTGTCTCCAGGCAGTAGTACAGACTATGAGCCGGTGTGTGGTCGTCCTCATGGTGTTCGTCTGGACAGCCGTGGTCAGCTGATAATCGCTGACTCCTACTTTGGACTGCACAGCGTCAACCCCGAAAACTGGAGACAAGACTCTACTTCTGGCTAATTCAGAGGGTATAGCGTGTGTGTGTGTGTGTTCCCCCATGGTGGCCTCCGACTCTGCAGGGCTAAAGCTAAAGCCCAAGTTAGTTAGCTGGCTGCCTCGCATCTCTACTGCTAGCTTGTTAGCCAGTTTAATTTAATTCACGTGATTGAAGTTAGACCCTCAAACAATGCAGACAAATTATAAAGATAAGTATTGTTTCTGTGCATTGTATTTGTCAGGTTATTGCATGCTAGCTCCATTGCTGGTTTGCAGTGTGTCGTTTTACTGCGACTTCTCTCCCCGGTGATTCCTTCCTTCCTTTCTCCTCTTTGGTCTTCAGGTGCTGATGGCGTTCCCTTTGCGTTTCTAAATGGCCTGGAGATTTCCTCTCAAACTGGGATCGTCTATTTTACGGACTCTTCCAGTCGCTGGGGACGCAGACATGTTAAACTGGAGGTGAGATGGATGAGATGAATGGGAGGAGGAGGAGGCAGGAGAAGGAAGGGAGATAGAGAAAGAGCGGTATATTGCCGTAGAACTACTGGGGGTGGACAAAATAACGGAAACACCACATGAAAAATGATCATAAAAAATATAGCTATATATAACCAGGGTTGGACTGGATGTTTGATATTTTTGGATTGGAACTACCTCTAACCACTATTCTGTGCAGATATTCACTGTATGCATTTTTTGTATACATACAGGGTTCATTCATGTGGTTTCCTCAGAGTTGCTTTGTAGCTGCAGGCCTCCAAAACACTTTAGGACACTCCACTCAGGCCTCTTTGCCAAAAAAGCAAACCCTAATAGTCCATTCATACTGCACACTGCCAAGGAGCCCAGGAATGGGAGAAGACAAAGAAACCTTCAGTCGCCTTTAGAAAACCTCAGTTGAGCTGCAGCCATCCTTGGATTGCTCGCTGTTCTATTCATTTTCTTAAGTGTTTCCACTCACAGCCAAACCTCTTGGGTTTCCTCATTAGGTCTAATTATTAGGTAAAATGTAGACAAAAGAATCCAAATCAATGCAAACCACGTGGAGCATGAATGCTGTACAGTACATCACTTGGCAGCCTCTCTTGGTTTTAATGGTTTAATTGACTACTATACTGTTCTCTGGGTTGATTGAGTAGACATAGGGTACACTAGAGTAGATGTTGTTGCTGTTACTGAATTTCCCAATTAGTCTTGATAATTTTGCTGCACCAAGTACAGTTCCAGGCTGGACGCAACAAAATGATATTACAGAAAGAAAAGAAAAGGTGATAACGTTGAACGGGTTGGGTTACTGCTCTATGATCCTAGATTCAAGAACTGTTCACGTAACTAAACTAAAGCTGTGGCGTTGCAGGTGATCGAGCTGAACAGCCTGGGTCGTCTTCTAGCCTACGATCCAGAGTCGGGAGGTGTGAGCGTCCTGCTGGACTCCCTCTACATGCCCAACGGCATCGTCCTGTCGCCGGACGAAGACTTCCTGCTGCTGGCGGAGACCAGCATCGGACGCATACTGAGGTACATAAACACTTCAGCACACGCTTTAGAGGAGAATTTACCACGAAAACACTGCTGACCCAAAGCAAATATTGGGAGAAGAAAATGGAAAGTTGATGAATTTGAATCCCCAGACTGGCTGGGAAATATTCCACAACGGTGCATTTATGGGATTTAGTTGAATGGTACTATAACCCTGGTAGTGTTAATGCCTTGCTCAAGCCCCGAAGATACACAGGGAGTAGAACCTCTAACCCTGTTAGTGTTGATGCCTTGCTCTACCCATTGAGCTACTCAGGGAATCAAACCCCCAACCCCTGTTAGTGTTAATGCCTTGCCTCTCTGTGTACTCTCAGATATTGGCTCAAAGGCCCCAAGGCTGGTACCAAGGAGATCGTCATGGACAACATGATCGGTTACCCTGACAACATCCGCCTCAGCGACCACGGAACATTCCTAGTTGGCATAACAACGCCGCGCTTCCGGAAGCTCACGCCCCCCTTCCTGGATATGATTGCCCCCTATCCGTCTGTCAAACGCTTCCTAGCTAAGGTCAGTGTCTTCACCATGAGGGTTACACCGATGTTGGTCTTTTATCAGAGCGTCGTATCCATCAATATGTGTGTTTTCATATGTTTTCTGTTTCCTAGGTGATTCCTCTGAGCTGGTACAACGCCCTGCTGCCGCGCTACGCTCTGGTCCTGGAGCTGGGCTTGGACGGTGAGGTTCTGGGGACGCTCCACGACCCCGCCGGCAGCCTGACGCGGGCCATCAGCGACGTCTTCCAGCACCGAGGGAGAACCTACCTGGGCAGCACAGACCTGCCCTTCCTCCCGGTCCTGGAAGAGTGGGAGAGCTGACTGGGGGGGAAACGACAGCAGCCAGTCCAAAAAACTTTGAACTACAAATGAGCAAACGTGTCTCTCAACAAAAAAAGGACAGTTACATTTCCTGCAACTAAAAGGATATTTGCAGTGTTTTACATTTTTAAGGCTTTTAGCTGACATTCTTATCCGGAGCGGCACATGGATGGACAGATTGCGTGGATCAAACCTCTGACATTTTGGTTTCAGGTTGTGAAATGATTTAATAGTGCAAACAAAATGTGCAAAAAGTCAAGGGGTTTTGAATACTTTTGCAAGTCTATTATGGTCATTTGGATGAGAAACAACTTCATTCTGAATTAGCATTCAACTTTCTAAAAAAAGTGACCGTGGCTTACGAGCTGTTTATGGGCCTGGATGTCTGCAAACAACCAAGCAACAGAGGAGACACTGAATCCTCCAACCCTTCTTCCTGGAGGACTAGGTAAAGGTTGGAATTTATGAACATTTTTACATCAGGATAACTTTTTCAAGCTTGTTTTTGTTATGAACACAGATTTTTATGGGTTAGCACATTTTAATTAGACCTCTGTTTAGCTGAACTGAGGTCAGAAGTACAGTAGGATTATCTGTTAATGCAATTCTCCCTATCGAGCATTATTAATTAAAAACAAAAAATAATAACCAATAACCAAAAAGAATTACCATTAATAATAATTACCATATTAATTACCAATGTAAAAAAACATTGGTAATTAATATCAATTCAATGAATGAAATGAATTCATGTTTCACTGTAATTGAAGCATAGCAGTAGTCCCTCATCAACGATAAAATGCAGTAAATATGAGAACTCAAACACATTTGGAGTCAAACCAGAGTAAGTATACAGTAATGTGGATTAAAATCTTTGGCCCAAGCTAATTACCTGTACATGTTTTCTTGGCTGTCTCCTTGTTTAAACCGCCATGGATCGTTTGTGAGTGACAAAGGTTCAAATTAACCGGATCATTTGATGGTGAATTAATTGAAAACATTCCCTCTGTGATATCTTCAGAACATCTTTATTTGGACAAAAACACAAGCCAGAAACACACAATCATCATAAAAACTAGTCTTTGAAATATGAACTAAAATAAGGGTGCCAAAACAACGACACAGTTCTGACAGATTGGAAAGTGCATCAGTGAATTGAGACAGGTCAGACAGTTTCCCATAGTGTGACGGGTTAGAGAGGAAAACCCGCCATAAATCACAAGTGTCCTATGACCTCTGGTGTCTAAAATCAGAGCATGAAACAAATTGGACCTAAATCTACGTGTATTTCTCATGTTAAGCTTCATTTAATTCCGTGTGAATTCAGTCCAGTTCATTCTTAACATACTACAGTTAGAAAGTGCTATGAACACCTGAAAATAAAATCAGTAGCGGAGGAACAGAGAACAAGACCTTGATTGTAGTTTAGTGGGCCAGTTTGCGACAGCATTATATGCGTGGAAGTAACAAAATTGTTCACAATCCAAACTTTACATACGAAAAGCAACCAGGAATCGATGTTGACTGGTGAGTTTCTACTCAAGTCTTTGGCTGGATGATAATCTGCACTGATCTGATGGTTTAAACTGGTAGAAACTAGGTGAGACTGATTATATATGGCTGCTGATATTGGCCTTTTAATAAAAATCAAAAACCTGCCAGTCAGTGTCGTCCACCTCTGATATGATGCAGTTTGATTGAGTCCATATTTATTGTAGAATTGATCAATACTATACTGGTTGTCTATGGGAAGACCTGAACCTGAATTGATCCTAATGAGACGTTTTGACAGAAGTAGTTGCACTGAAGGATGCATGTATTGTTATCCTGTCCCATGACAAGAATACTATTTTGGCAGAAACACTGAATACTTTTACTTCACTGAAATCTTTTACCATGTAAATGGTCAAATTTACAGATATTGAATATCAGGTATTGAATACCCTATAACTCTAGTAGAAGCAACATTGGGAACATCAGACCGGGGAATGAAGCCGTTCAGAGTGGAAATCAGCTCCCTTCTTACTTGGTAAAAAACTATAAGTAGATCCATTTCTCAGTAGCCCCAAACTCTTTCTCTACTACTCCTTATTCACTACACAGGAAAGGCATTTTCGTAGGATTCACATTGTACAGATAAATCACAGGGTTGCTTTCAATTCAGTCAGTAGATTTCCTTTACAAATTAGATAGTTTTTTTTTTGCCATAAAAAATATGAACTAATCACTTACTAGGAAATTAATTGCAGCTAAAATAAATATGAACTGACTAACCCTGCAATTCTCCAAACGAGTGATAGGAACCATTTATTTGGCAAAATCTATCTTTTAAAATCACCCCCCACTAATATGGTAGAGTCCCCATTGGACTCTACCATATTAGTGGTGCCCCTTTGGCTCAGTCCTATTCTAGACCTACACCAATTAAAGCATGATATTGGAGAGAAGATCAGAGGTTGAAATGATCAGTTAGGAATATATCAATTAAATGATAGGATCCATTAGAATATCCAATGTTATTTGTATTTCTGTTCTATCCATTTAACTAATACTAAGACTGACTTTGGTCATTTATCAACATACTGATAAACTAAAACCGGAGAGGTCAATAAGATGAGCAAGTTAAAAAAGTGATTTTCTTCTTTTCCCCCTCTTAAATTTCTCCATGGCTGTTAATTTGAATCAGATTTTCATGAATCAAACAGACATACAGACTAGAAAAATACAAGCCTAGGTAAAAGATGCCAGAGAATATGTAAGTTGTTGGAGACGATGCATAGCGTGTCAGAGACTCTCTCGAGTGTTTGATTGGGTCAGTCCGTCAGCCAAGAGGCGTTAAGTCACATTTTAAAATGCAGCTCAGTTCGTTTTCCCCTGGCCGGGCGAATCACGCAGTCGACGAGATCAGCTTGGTAAGTGATCAACTGATCGTATAAATCCGAGAGAGACTATTTGAAATGACCTGGGGTTTGACACGCGACAAACACAACACCAGCGAGTCTACTCTGACCTCGGGGTCTGTAACTATCAAGAATTAGAGAGCAGGCACGGCGATCTGGGACGAGTGACCACGTCTCGCTACGCCTCATTCAGAAGAACCTGAAAGGATCCTAGGGGGTATTTCAGGAAGCAGGATCAGCTCAGATCAGCTTTTAGTTATACGGCTAACACAGGTTGCATTTTCAAACTCAAAATCTGATTCTGACCATATGTGGGACATACCTCAACTTGTTTGTTTCATAAGGATCTAACTTGGGTATACCAATTTGATATGTGTAGTTCTTACAATGACATTTCCAAATGCTACGTGTTCTCAAAACCCCCTCTAGTGGCAACTCCTAGAAAGTGAGGCCACCTCTAAATCACCCCTATATTCCCTGTGGGCGTCTCTTTCCTTGGGTTTTCTGTTGATGGGAGTTTGAGTTTCTGTAGGTGGCGCTTTTCTTTGCGTGTTCAGCCGTGGTGACTATCACATTCAGTTCTTCTATTTATTCAAAATAAAGCGGAAATGCTAAAAGCATCACTTCCTGTGTGCCCACCTGACACCGGGTGTTTAGAAGAGCAAATGTAAAAGCTGGATAGAGGTTGACTCACTCATGTGTTTTATCAATCGGCGGTAGAGAGCAGCAACATTTATTAATGTGAAAACTTCAGTTTTACTTTAACTTGCTTCTATTCCTGAGCTTAAAAGTGCGACCAAATTTGTGTCACTATTTGAATTTTCAGGCATTTATGACGGCTATCCTGAATGACTGACAAGATTAATAAAATTGGATTTGATCTCTTGGTCTTGTACTGTAAATCCAACCTGAGCAACCTTGCCTTCTTGAAATACCCCTGCATGCCTACTTTGGCAAACTCACTGAACAGCTGCTCACACTAGAGGATTCAACGGTGGGTCTTGCACCCAGATGGGCCTCCCCATTCAAAATGTCTGCCATGTAAAATAACGACTAGCCACTACCCCATCCAAATATAAGACCGCCATCGTTCTCCATCCATCCTCGCCCCCCAGGAGACTGGCAAAGGAGGCCCGGATACAAGGCAACAACAGCAGGAAAGGCCAGAAAAACAATTATACAGCCCTTCTTCCTCCATCTCCTCCTCTCTCCTCTCTCCTCGCCCTCCTCTTCCCCGGATGATCTGTTGTTATTTCAGCGTCTGTCTGAGTCTGCTGAGCCGCCGACTGTGGTCGGTGAACATCTGACGCGGGTCGAACTTATACCTACAAAAAGATAAGACAGATTAGTTCAATTGTGTGTGTGCAAGTGACATACTAGAGTTAGTTGTTTTTCTATTTTAAATGTATGTCTGTGAAGTTCTTTATTGTAGAAACATGAACATTTTGAAGTTGAATAGATGTTGATACGAGAGCCACCGACACTGAAAACCTGTGTAAATAGGTATCTGCTCAAAATGGTTTCCAAACGTGTTTTAATATGACTTTTTTGGTTTGCCATAATATCATATTGTGAAACGCTTGTGTTTGTTTGGGTCGATATTGAAAGAGCAGGCGTGGCGGGCTGAACAGACCGTGTGTCGTACACCCCGGGGGTCCTACAAGACTGTCCGGAGCAGGACTGCAGCATCATCAGTCGATGGTTCATCCTCTCCAGGACTTCCTGGTCGATGGTCTTGGCGATGTTGGTGAGCTGGTAGGGGTCTGCCGTAATGTTGTACACTTCTACGAACACCTACAGGAACAAACACAATGTCAGTCAGCTGGTAGGTTTTCACCCCTCCGCTACTTTAAACTGGTTTGGTCAAAACAATTAGAAACAAGAAATGTTTTCCCTGCACCTCATTGTCGTCAAACTCGCAGTACTGGAGGTTGGCAGAGGGGGCGACGGTGCGCACGCAGGCGTAGGTGTTGTTGTAGGAGTCCTCACACACACAGTCTGGGAAACACTCCTGGAGAGGGAGGACAGAGGGTAATGCTGCGTTCAGGTCATATAGGAAAGACAGTAGATATGAGCCTCCTGCTAAAAAAACAACAACACCGTTCACCTCAGTAGGTTAATACTACTTCCTGAATTCTGAACGTCACCAAGGAAATATTTGTGAACAGAATCACCTATTCATTTCAAAATGCTGCGTTTTTCTTCTGCACCAACCCAATCAATAAAGTTTCATCTCATCTTATTCATACCGACACTCCGGGCCCCAGCAGAGGGCAGGCCGGGTCGGACACGTTGCTTCCTTCTCCTTCATACTCCACCAGGACGTCCGTCCTCCAGCTGCTGCTGTTCAGCTTCCCCTCCTAGTGAGAACACACACACACACACGTTTGTATTACTGTACTTGTGAGGACCTTCACTGACTACATTCACTCCATATCCACTAACCTACACCTAATTCAAATCTTAACCCTAAATCCAAGTCCTAAACTAGTCCCTCAAAGAAATGAGGACCGGCAAAATGTTGTCAGTTTTGTCACATTTTCCCATGTGAGGACATTTGTCAAGGATAGGAGTACAAAAACACACATAAGCAGTTAGACTCCTAAAAATACTACAGTACAGCTGATATGTCTGCTTTTTTGGTATTCAGATTTTACTTGTAGAAAAGAATAAAAATCAAAAGGATCATCAAAACAAAAAAACATGAAGTGGTGATCTCACCATAACGGGCAGGAAAGACATGCCGTCCATCTGGGTCTTGTTGACATTGTAGCCGGCTATATCCAGGATGGTCGGGCCCAGGTCAACATTGTCCACCGGCATCTGACAAAACGCAGAAATTCAGTTCAGTTAAAAGAAGGAAACACAGTGGAAGCAGAGCTGAAGCAGAGTGGATCTATTGTCTCCAGAGTGCTGATACGTGAAGCAGAAAGACTAAAGAAGCAGACAGTGAACATCCTCTATGAATGAACCAGGCACTCTTTTCTTATGCTGCAAATTCAAGTTTTTCAGGTAACTGCTACAGTGCCCCTTAGGCCAACTTCACTGGCAAATAGTTCTGAGCTATACAGGTATGAAATATATAGTGAAGATTAAGGTTCAACTAATATATTATATCATAACCAGATATTTCTGGATTGAAGTTGCCAATAGATGATATTTTGTGCCGATATTCAACATCTAGGCAGATATAAAAGGCCAATATCTTTCAATTTGACGATTTGAAATTACAAACAATACAAATATTCAGTGTTTCCCTCTGAATTTTATTCTTGTCAAGGTGGAAGAGTGTGTGTGTGTGTGTGTGTGTGTGTGTGTGTGTGTGTGTGTGTGTGTGTGTGTGTGTGTGTGTGTGTGTACCTGGGTGGTCTGGTTGGGCTTGATGTTTGGTCCTCTGACCATTAGAGGAACTCTGATGTCAAACTCATAGAGCTGTCTCTTATCCAGAGGAAGAGAGAACTGACCTGAGAGAGAGAAAGGGACAAGAAAAAAATACAAACAAACAGTGAAGGAAACAACAAACAAAGAGTGTGAGTGTGCAACTAAAGATAGCCTTAATACAATAACACGTGTGTGTATCTATGTACCTGTATGGTATCCATTATCAGAGGTAAAGAAGATGTACGTGTTGTCCAGTTCACCTCTGACCTCTAATCTCTTCACCACTCTCTCCACCAGGTCATCCACTGACAGCAAAGTTCGCCACCTACAGGACAGGAGGAGCAACAGGTCAGATTGGTGCGGTCATCAATTCAATTTGATATTATCTGTGGTGGTTTTGATGTAATGCAACATATACAAATACAGCAAGAATATGGGAATATAAAGAAAACAAATATGTGAATTTACAGCTTATATACACACACAACGCAGAAATTGAGGTTTACAGAAAGCCACATTTATTTTTTGATTTCCAATTGAAATTCCTTGTATCAAATTTAATTAAACACCCCTACCTGACTGATAGAGGGAGGAAGAGGAGGACGAGGAGGAAGAGAGACTGACCGTTTCCTGAAGGCTTCGTCCAGGAACGCGACAGAAGAGTTGCTCATGGGAGTTTTAGCCTGTCTGATCAACCAGTGTTTGTCCTGGAGGGAGAGAGGGAAAGAAACATGACGTCCTGAGGATCGAATTCTCCTCCAAGCTGGGGACACACTCCACTACTGAGCAGACCGAAAGGATTGGATATCACACATTTAATGACTGGCATTTACAGGGTTTTCCTCACACAGTCAACAACCAGTTTGATTTGAGACACGCGCACACGCACACGCACACGCACACACACACACTACCCTCTCTCTACAACCTCTTTGGCTGTAGCCAGCATGTGCATTTTCAAGGCACAAAACTCATGTTTGAAATAAAGCTGATGGTACCAACTGGATCGAGAGGCAAGAGATTAAAGTCCTGAAGCCTCACACAGAACGCTCATGTGTGTGTGTGTATTACGAGATTGGGGGGGGTTTGACTGGCGTTCCCCAAATTCAACTGGTCGTCAAGTGTGTGATCTTCTACAACGCAAAATGAAAAAAAAAAGCATGCAACGTTCAATCTTGTCACAGTCTGTTCAGTCGTGTCCTCACAGAAAACTGTGAGTGGGGTGAGGCCCTACCTTCCCGTGGATGTTGAAGTTGGGGTCCCGGGGCGCCTTGGTGTCGTTGAACCTGTCCTGGTACTGGGGGGCCGCCGTCCAGGGGGAGTGGGGGGCCGGCGTCGACACCATCATGAAGAACGGCTGGTAGTTGGACTTGCGCTGGAGGAAGTCTAGAGACATGTTGGCCTGAGAGAGAGAGAGGGGACGTTTTACTATGATAGATACTCATCATGTTGTACCTGGATATACACAGGATTCATATTCATTATTGTTAGGGATCTGAAAACACAAGAACAGTAGGAGTAAGGTGTTCCAAATCAAATATTTAGACATGCCATTGATCAACAGTGTTGTGATCGGTCTTAATGTTTATGTCTCACCAGGACGTCGGTCAGGTAGTCGCTACTGTAGTTGGCTCCATGTTTCTGAGCTTTCCCATTCACTGACAGGGTGTAGTTGTAGTATTTAGAGTTCCTCTCCTAGCAAAAACACATCAATATAAAGCAATAAAATACTAGTATTCTTTATTGATTATGCATGATGTTTTCATTCAGACAATCCATTAATCGCGAAAACTATGGAAAGCATTCTTGCATTAAACTAATAATATATTTACACAAGCTTTTGCATGTCTCCCTCAGTGCTTGTTGCTCATTGAGATGACAATGTGGTTCAAGAGGTGGGATGTTAATGAACACATCATCTCTGGGCGCATGATTCACAGTAGCTTCATGAATACAGGATCAGAAACTGTATGTACTCTGACCGTCTCCGTCTCCGTCGCCATAAGCCATCAGGTCATGAGACTAGCTGTTACTCCAGCCTGTTTGTTCAGCAGCCAACAGTGCAGATAAAGTAGTCATAGGTCATATTCTGACCTGTCCCCTGTATGATGACGTCACTCAGACAGTCAGACTCACACAATCATGTGCAATCTACTTTTAGCCTCTTTATCAGTCTGGTTCCTTTTGCAGGAAGCTTCTAGGAGACGGCAGCTCATATGACCACACGAGGCCAACTGGTCTCAGCTCACCGCTCTGATTCCACATGTGCGTTCACAAAGCGACACAGTCCACAAGTCGCCGTAAGTCCATGCATTTCCTGTAGAGCTGAGTGACCAGGGAAACTCTGCCGATGTGTGGGAGGTCAACCTTGTCAGCCGAGAAATGGTTTTGCGCCATTAGTGCAAAGTTCAGCCAGATACTGATTTTTGGTCGATAATGGTCGATATTTTGTGCCACTATTCAATTTCTTCTGTTTTTCCACCAGAATTGTATTCTTATCTGGGTGGAAAAGCCTCTGAAACAGCATTTAAACTGTGGGACACCAAAACTCTCCACTGAAACCCAGGATGATGATGATGATGATGATGAAGAAAAGAAGAAGGGTGGAGGACATGCCATAGACAATCAGTGTAGTATTGATCATTTATAAAAGCTAATTTATTAAAGCTAGTCCAATATCGGCGTGATATATCGGTCAACCCCCAATGCAACAGCTAGTGTGCATTCTGGCCTCAGCCCCCTTCATCGAGGTCACGGTAAATCTGTCCTCGTGCTTCGACATACTGTCAGTTGCTTCTACGACATTCTTAAAACAAGCTGAATTGTATTGAAACCAGTGACAGGTTTGTAAGTGGACCTTGGGACCAGTTCCTGTCCATGTTACTGGCCCGTAATGTCAGACAGGAGACTAAGAATAGGTTTATGACCATTAGGCTCAAGTTGTGTTGTTTCAGTCTTACCAGTCCAACCCAGTAGTTCCAGCCTGGAGGTACATGCTCCACTCCACCAGCCTCTGAGTTCCCATACTGACACACACAAAAACACACAAATATTAAACACAGCCAACACAAACAAGTAAACATAACTTCCTAGTTCCCCATATGGCCGTCTGTAAATCACAAGGGTGGATGCTGCTTAGAGAGGAAGACGTTGAGGAACAGCCTATGATGACAGATCTTATGACTGTCATGCATTCAATCACCTGAAGTGATCAATTTCCTTGTGTAAAAAAATTAAATGCAGAATAGAGTAATAGAGTAAATGGGGTGTTAACAGACATTGTGCAACCAGCTATAACAACAGCAGAAAGTATTGAGTTGAGCGGTAGGTATAGTCATAGAGCTTTTTAAAAGCATTTCTCAGAAGAAAAACATGAAGTCCCCCTCCCCCCCTCACCTGGTTGAGGTATTTCCCAGCGAAGAAGGTCTGGTAGCCAGCTTGACTCTGCAGCAAGGCAGGGAAGGTTTGGGGTTCCTGACTCTTCTGCCACGCCTTGCTGCTGCAGTTGCCCTCCAAGGTGTTGTTGATGACATGGTGGTTGTGGGGGTATTTCCCCGTCAGGATGCTAGCTCGACTGGGGCAGCACAGCGGGCTGGCAACAAACTGGGGGGGATGGAAACAACGATAGGGACAAAAAGCTCAGTTTTAGGATGCAGTATTTTTTATGGCATGTTTGTGGAGGCCCTTGCTCAGTTGGAGCAGTGCAACAGTGTTTATCCATTGTGGGCAGCAGGCAGAGCGCTGTGAGATGAGGAGTGAAAGGATAAATGAGAAGGAGAAAAGATGATTTGAGGTGGACCTTTAATGTACTTTAGAGTATATGGTTACGATAGGCTTTTTACTGATACCAAACCCATTTTTCTGTTTCGTCAAAGTCAAAAAGAAGCAGGTAGCTGATCCACTGCCACCGTTTGCATTGCTGAAAAAAGGCTAGGTCACCAGAAAACCTGGATAAATATTTTGTCTTCCAATCAATCAATGCCTCATAACAATGACAATTATGACAATGAGGATGACAATAATGTTGGTGACGTTACTTACTGCATTTGTGAATGATATCCCTGCATCACCGATGAGCTTTTTTGTCTTGTTCAGTGGAGTCTGAAAGGAACATGAAAGAAATTGATTTTAAATCAAGCAACGTACATTAAATGAATCACATACCGGCCTGTGTCTCATTACAGACATACTCAAATTAGGCAACAGGGTCTTTTCAAATGATCTTCGTGGAAATCGATTTAGGAAGGGAAGCAGCCTAAGAGTTATCAGTAAAAATAGGATTTGGTGATGACTCATCATGTACTTGTCCGACTACGGTTGTTCTCTCTGGATGAAGCCTAATGCACCACATAGCTTCTTTTTTGGGACATAATTGATAACCACCCATCAGCCTAATCACTAATAAAATCTATAAAAGCCAAGGAACACTGCACACCCACTTCCTTACCAGCAGCCTAGTCATCTCCTTGCCAGTATACATGCTTTCTAGGGAATATAACTTTGAGGTTGGATTGGGGCTTTCAATAGCAAATATTCTGTGCCAATATTCAATATATTTAAACATGATAATTTGCCCATGAAATACATAACAGTGGGGTGAGATTTGTTTCCAACGCAAATCAATTTTTTCCAAAAATGTTGTAGTATCAAACTTATTGTAAAATCAGCATATAGATAATACGCCAGGTAGCACTTTATTTCAATAGTATTGTAGTATTGGTTCACACTGCTCGCTTCCGTAAATTAAGCAAGGCAACTTAAAACTGCCAGAATTGTTAAATGAAATATGGTGTGGCAGACTCTCTTTACTAGACAGAACGGCTCCTATCGGGGATACATGACTGATAATAAAGAAGGGGGTTACTGAAAAAGCTGTAAACGCCAAAAAGACAACGTATTTACAGGGGAGGGGAGGGCAAGTGATAAGGCTGCTGACTCTGATGTCTACATGATGTACGCAACCAGGGATGTGACAGCCATCAGCCTCATCAGAATTGGTGTTGGCTGACCATCAATTATCCACCAATTCCCCACGACACAGGTCTGCAAACACTTTGTGAAGCTTGTTTAGACACGCAACTTGAAAAGAACCACAAGTAGCCGAGTCAATTAACCAATTATTAGAATATAGTTATACATGCACGAAATTCTTAAAATGCACTCACCAGACCCCCAATAGCAATGTCCAAGTCGTCGGTCAGAATCAATACAATATTTGGTTTCCGATATGACTTGGCAACAACCCCACAGCTCAGGGTATTCAACAAAGTGACGCAGATTAAGAGCAACTTCAATTTGGGCGGCAGACAGAGGCGAGGCGAGGCCATGTTGACAGCGAAATTATAAACAGTTCAGGCTGTCCTCCTCTCGTCTCGACTCTCAGCTTGATAACTGCGTTAAATGTCGTGACAGAGTTTCCCCGGAGCAAACAGAGAAACGGCCTTACAGTTTCTGAGACAACACTTCACTGTTTCCTGGTCACGTGCTACTTGACTACGGAAGCCCGAGTCAGCTGATTTGCAGACATGCAGCCCTCATCATGACGGTGTAGCATTTACGGCCTATAATTAGTTTTCAAAACGGTTTTTTTACAAAACCTCTAAGCTCAGAAAACACGGTATGTATTTATCAACTCACTATTTTGTCAGTCTTATTTTGTCATGATTATAATAAAATAATATTTTATTAACCATGACATAACCATGACAAAATAAGACTAGACTATACTGGACTATATTGTCCAACTACAGTATATGAAGTTACTTTCTTTATATACTGTAGTTGGACAATATAAATGCCATAGACCTGCAGGTGATACAGGGCATACAGTGGCTGAAATAGTCCCATAGAGCAACTTCCTGATATTTTCCAAGAGAAAGCGGATTGGTCCATAAAGTTTTGGCTCTTCTCTCATTGGTCAAGCCCCTGATTCAAGGTGCTCTTCCGACGCGCACCTGCGCACCGGCTGCACCTGTTGTGCAGCTAGAAGTTTGTCTGATGCCGCAGAAGTTTAGGAGTGGGCTGGACCATTGTGTAGTCCTACAGGGAGTCTGAAAACAGCGTCAGGAACTTTCAGGAAGGAAATTAAAGGCTGTCCAACTCGGCACTACCTCCCGAGGAGACGAGTGGAATGCTCCCGGAACTCTATCCTCTTCGAGAGAAAAGTTTACCTGCCGTACAGTAAAATAACGACTGACATCTAGAAAAGCTGTAATAAGCTCCAACGGGGCAGTTTAGCCAGTTTAAACCTCCTGAAAATGGCGTTGCAGGTGACATTAACCGGGAATGAACTTTTGGAAATTGACATATGTGAACACGGCTTGCCTTCCGAAGACGAGAGCGGGGTTTTTGTCAACTCGGCCGCGTCTCTCCAGGATGATTTCTCGGGTTTCCAGCGGTGGAGCTCCGCCGACTTGGTCTCCGTCTCCGTTACTACCGAGCAACCCAATGACACATCATCACCTGGACAACCGGAGGTCCCCGTAGGGCACGGAGCTTCAGCGGGCACCATTGCTGCCAGGCGGAGGACCAACGCGGAGGGTGACACGGATCCTGAATCCCAAGAAGATGAAATGAAAGCTCCACGCACTTCCATAGTGGACTGCTTGTTGGTGGAGCTTTACGACACATACAGCGGCGGCCACAGGAGAAACGTGGACAGTTGGGACAGCTCCACGGAGGCGTCCAGCTCGGATGCTTTTCTGGGTCGCAGCAATACTGGATCCAGCTTCCTACAGGAGCTGCAAGAGAAGCACACTAGGAGGCATCAGATGAACTACCTGGCTCAGAAAGGTGAGGGGTGTGTGGGTGGGAGAGTGTGTCTGGGTGTATGTGCAGGGATGCTGCTATGTCACGTGCCAAACTTGCCATACCTTAAAAATCTCGCAGGTTAATTTGGCTTTGGTTTAAGTTATATACCTGATAAAACATGACTCAGGGACTTTTCAAGGACTGCATGAGGTATAACCCTCCAAGCAGCATTTATTTCAATAACAATAACAACAGAGATGCAGAGTTGTGAAGGCGCTTTCAAAAGTAGTGCCTAGTTAAAGAGACACACACAAAGGAAAGATCAAGAAGCTTATTGAGGGTGTCGATGTGCCCACATCATTTGTCCTGTATGTCTTCTTTTTCTGCTTTATTTGATAGTGAACAGAGAGAGACAGGAGTTATAGGGAGGAAAGTGAGCATGGTGAATTCAACCATGCACACATTTGACCTGCTGATGCCCTGTTATTCATTCAGCAGAATGAGTCTTGTACCTTAAATTCTTTGTGTATCCAAAGCTATGTCGCTAATACTTTTCCAGCGAGGCCTGCCAGAGGATTTACTGTCATCTGATATCTGAGGGAGCCAAACGAGCTAGATAACTGACATGCCAGCGTCACAACTTTCTATGACTGATCCACAGTCAAATACACATCTACGCGCGCACACACACACACAGGCTGACAAGTGTGTTTTATAGCTCATTTACTACTTCTCAAACAGTGTTGCCCCAGAGTCTAGAATGGCACATTACTGTGAGTGTCATGCTGCCATTGTTTCCCCTGTTCCTGTGGACTCCTATAGTAAATAAACCCAGACCTGTGTGTTCAGTGTTGTCCTCTACGGCTGGGTTTACACTAGGCTCAGCACGGTGGGCGTGGGCGTGGAAAACACAGTGTGCTGCCATGGGATCAGCGCTCAGGAAGAGGGTCTCTCAGCTGGTGGGTTGAAAACCCAAGTGGGTCATCGGTCAGCAGTTTCCTTTTCTGATGTGTTGGGTCACGGCATCATGGCAAATGGAAAAGTTTGGTCCTGACGTAAAACCTTTTTGAATCATGAGAATATGATATATATGATCACTGGACAGCAGGGTGGCATAGTGGGTAGGGTGATTCAACCAGAAGACGTTGGTTCAAGTCCCCCTCCACCCTGCGGAAGTGTCCTTGAGCAAAACACTGAATCCCTACCAGCTGCAGATGTGCTGTTCTGTCGCTGACCCTGACCTCCTGAGGGAGAGATGAAATGAGAATTTCCAATATTATGATTATTTCCCCCACACTGATATTGTCGGGGGCTATGGGCTGGTCTCAGTTTGTTTTGTTCGTTTGTTCATCTATTGTATGTGATATCGCCAACACTGATGATCCATTTTTTTCAAATTCTGGGGAAGTGATGCATTATGGCATTTTCCAATATTACACTGATTAGAATCATCAGTTCAGTATTGACTGTTCACATCAGAAACTCCCACATTAAAGATGATACTTACCTCCTACAGATCTTGTTGGCAGCAAGTAAAAGGCCATTACAAAATACTGGCTTCAGAAAAACTGCTGGCCTCTTTGTCAGTATTGTTAAACGTATTATAAAGTTATTATAAACGTAACAGTATTGTTGATGATGACCTACTCCATACGGCTCCAAAAAGAGCTGGGAGAAAAATGCCGGGAAAAATGGTGTGTTTTATTTAGCCAATGAGACAGATCTTTCATAATTATTGTATGTACCATGTGTGATATTTTATTTTAAATTAGTAAAATCTGTCTTGATTTACTGATCATCCCATGACCTCATGTTTGTGTGTTTTGTTTTTTTGGTTTTTTTTGGGGGTTTTTTGTTTCTTGTTCTTGTTTACTCCCACACTGTCCCACAACTTTAAAAAAAAAATGTTCCTCTACAAGTTTGGTTGTTGTTTTTTATACAGGAACAAAAACAGTACTGTCTGTAAATGGATTGGGGGCTGGGATGGTTGTGGTGTAGGCCTTCTGGTTTTTAATTCCTGTTGCAGCACGGAAAACAGACTATAATCACTGCAATGTCCTGATCTGAGCTAACAGTGTTTGGGCGAGTGACATCACAAGCTAATCCAGGCCACAGTGCTTGGCTCAGAATAGATCATATATTGGACAGACCTGAATACAGGATATAGACAGTGAGAGTCACAGAAACTTCTTTTTTAGTTCATTTTTAGTTCATGGCTCTGTGCTCTGACTTAGTTATGGAAAGTCATGGATCACCATGGTGGTAACCGTGGTAAACTCTTCTGTTTTGTGTCTATCTGTGTGCACGTCCAGCCCCTGAGGAGCTGCGTTCAATCATCCAGGAAGTCAAATATCGTACAGGCCTGCAGTCGGCCAAGCTGCTTCGCCAGCTGAAGAGGCGAGACCGGCTTTACCACAAACTTCAGAAGAACTATGACATCATCACCGCGTGCCTACAAGCCGTCTCACAAAAACGACGTAAGCAGTTCTTTTCTTACATTATACTTAATGACAAGGCAGACAGGTTTAAGGAAACGGAAGAACCTGATTTCTGTTTACCACTAGGAGCACTTCAGGTATCCTCAGACACCCTCAGGTGCTCTTAGAGGTAAGGATGGCATGTCCAGGTATTTGAGTTGGTTTGAAAGTTAAGGTCTTTAATTGGAGAGGGCTAAGAAAGTCCCTCCAATTTGGCCTACACTTGAGAAAGATATCAATTTGAGATTTTATATTGTTAATATTTTGGCTAAAATGTAATTTTACTGATTTAATCCTTTTAGTCTAAAAAAAAAACTACAAATCTCCGGACTTTTTCATCTACTGTCCCACAGTAAAATGTTCATCTTCTGGCACTCCTTTAACATATATATTGACCTGAGTTTTGAGTTTTCTCTCTGTGCTCAAAGACATGTGACAGAGAATACGTTTGTGTGAGCTAGCATAGGGTGAAGAAAGGCGAGTTAAATGGTGAGAGAACATTAATTTTATGCTCTTTCTTAAGGCAAACAATGACAAAATACAGTTGACATGAAACAGTTTCATCAAATTGAATGTCCAGTAGTCTGCAAAACACTTTTGATCTAGCTGTTTGAAGTTTATGTGTAGTAAGGTTAGACCAGTATCGGCCTTGACCTGGACTGCAGTCACAATTAAGAAGAGGTGGGATTTTATGCTGTATAGGCAGATAACAACCAGAATGAAAATGGAGAAAGTAGTGGCAGACCTGGTCCAGTCAGTGTCGTCTACCTCTGATGTGATGGCTATGATGCAGTGTGTCGTGGTCTAAATGCTGTTTCAGACGCTTTTCAATGCTGGCAAGAATAAAATTGTTGGAGAAACACTGAATATTTGGGAATGCTTTAGTATGAAAATGGTAAGATTTTTAAATATTTCAAATATTTAATATCTGGCAACTAATATTGGCTATCAGCAGCTTCAATTTTATGTGAAGCCCATCAGCACCACACTGCAGATGGCATTTAGCCACAGAGGAAGTGAATGCAGATGGAGGTAGAGAGTGGAGAAGAGATTGAATCTTGCAGGTCGTATTACATCTATCTCCTCCATCAACAGCTCTGAGTCACTGCTACCAGAGCCGCCAGTCTAGTAATCGTTTGTCAGGTTTTCCTCCTCACAGTTACTTAAACAGGTTTATAATAGTTTATAAGTTTATAGTTATCCTGACTTTGCGTCAGGGTATTTAAGCACAGAGTGGAGCGTCCTGGAGTGTCCTAGAGAAAACAAATCACTTTCCTGCTGCTAAGTGCAGGGCTCTTTATCTTGGCAAATTTTACGGTGGGGAATTCAATTTGGACTGGAAAAAAAAGAAAAACACCCACTGTGTTTTCAGATTAAGTGTCAGGAATCAGTGAAACGTATGCTTTTCTATGCAACTCAAGGACCTGGAGTTGTATTGCAAGAGAACCACCAATTCCATCCAAAGTCCATCCTACAGCAAGTCCCATATGCAAGACACCTGATGTTAGAGTTGTTTGCAGAAAGTCAGAGTCAGAACAATTAGTTAGTAAAATAGTGTTCACAACTGTTAATTGTAACCTTACAGTAAGCAACAGAGTGAATAGGACAGATTTTTGCCAGGTTACACATGAAACAAGGGAGTGAATACTTACACAAACTAGTTTACTGCATTTGTAGCTTTACATAATGTTTTATAATATGATTTCCATTTTACAGTCGAACTGTACCAAAAATCCATTTTGAGGATTTGAGGATTGGAGTGACTGTAAATTCAAGCCATATCTCATTCAGTTTGAAAATTACTGTCTCAAAATTATATAACAGACAGCGACCTAGACCCACAAGACTATGCGGAAAACATATGTTGATTTTCATCTCCCAATGTCCCTGCCACCCAGTCCAAAGCTGCTTATTATTCTCAATTGATTGAATGTGCCTTTATGTAAGCAACCATTGGAAAAGCATGGCCTACAGAGGACATTTGTCCAGGGGGGGGATTATGGACTGGCTGCCTAGACATTAATTAAGTCTGGTCCTAGAATAAACTTGTCTGAGGAACACAGTGGAAATTGTTTTTTAGGAATTTGGCCTAGGCTGTCACCATTGGTATTTAGGCTTTTCCTGACTGACTTTTCAAAATGAAAGCACTAATGGTGCCCAGAGTGGTCAAATTGTTATGGTGGGCCATCTTGAACCTCTTGCAGATGTGTGTGCACTAAAGAATAAAAAAGATCCACCTAAGTGAAACATAATTGAAAGAATTTAGGTGTACGTTGTGTTATTTTATTTTTAAAACTTGATTTCTTTTCCATTCAAGAAGCTCTTAACCCTAAGCCGGAATCCCATGCATTATTAATTCTGCTTGCAAACATCACTACTTTGTCATTATCCTGTTTACACGAGCAGCTCACTCCGTCAGACCGTTAGCCACGTGGCTGTGACTCAGTGTATAGAGCACTCAGACAGGGTTGAGTGCTCTCTACAAGTTCAGTTGCTCTTCAGCTAAACATTAGAATGGGCAAGACACTTGATCTGAGAGATTTTGACCGTAGTGGGATTGTTGGTGCCAGGTGATCAACAGAAACAGACATAGAAATAAAAATAACATCTCAGTACAACACTGGTGTGCAGAAGGGCATCTCAGAACACAACCCATCAAACCGCGAAGTGAAGTGGGCGGGCTACAGCAGCAAAAGACCATGCTGTCCGCGAACAACAACAACAACAACAACAACAACAACAACATGAAGCTACAGGCTCGTGATCACCAAAACTGGATGACTGAAGAATCAAAAATATCGCCTGGTGCGATGGATCCTGGTTTCTGCTGCGACACCCTGATGGCAGGGTCAGAATTTGGCAGAAACCGGCTGAATCCATGGATCCATCTTGTCTGGTGTCAACAGTCCAGGCTGCTGGTGGTGTAACGGTGTAGGGAATGACTTCTTGGCCACAGGCGTATCCCTTCATGGCCACAGTCTGCCTCCTCTTCCTCCAGCCTCCTCAGCATCCTCTACTACCCTTTTCTCCTCCTCTCCTATTACAGTCGTCATATTTAAGTCCACTGTACTTGTATGTATTCACCACTGAGCAGAGTGTATATGCTTCAAATCCTAGCAGAGCCTAATGTATACTCTTAGAATTTAATAATTTAATAAGTTATAAGTCATTTAATAAGTTATTTGTTGTTTGAAAACAAGTTGCCCCCCATGTCTAAAAGACAATTCTGTTCTGCTAGTTTTTCAATCATCTGTCAATTTGTTCTGGAATAAAAAGTAATCCACCCACACTTGTAGGTAACCTCTACTCTCCTTTCCTTCATTTCCTCTCCTCCTTTCTTTTCTTCCTCTTCTCTTCTCTCTCTTCCTTTCTTTTCTTCGCCTTTCCTCTCTTCTCCTCATTTATTTTCCTCCTCTTTTCTTTCCTCGTCTCCTCTCCTTTGTTTCCCCCCTCTCCCCCTCCTCCTCCTCTCCTCTCAGCACCATTACCTCATCCTTCTCTATCTCCTCCCTGCATGTGTCGCCATCCTACCGCATCTCTTTATCCACGCACCTCCTCCCGGTGACGCCAAAGCGGAGAAAGGATGAGGAGGCGTGCAGCACCGACTAGCAGCAGCAGGAATCGTTATTTCCTCCTCGGAGGGCCATCGATTGGCTTTTTGACTCTCTCTAAATAACATTTTATTTAGATGTATGAGTCATGCGAATATGGCTGTCTGGACGTTACTCTACCACTGAATGATGTAGGCAGTTTGCAGCGTCTAAGGCCTCGTTGTTTCTACCGGCACCGATCGGAAAAACACACCGGGAGAGATTTGAGAGACACGATAATCAATTTGATCGAGTGATCTTTTTTCCATCTCGGAGGAGGGCATTTTGGCTCCAGCCATGGATGTTTCATCCCTTTGGAAGAAGTGAAGCAACATCATTAAAGCGAAGCAAACACGGGGACGCCACGATGAAGTGATTGAACGGCTTCAGCAGTTTGATTACCGATGAGGCAGGAGCGGTTCGCCGCCCCCGGGAGGAAGCCGAGGGTGGGTGCGAGGCAACGGCAGCAAGAATCGGGAGGGGTCGGTAACATCATCAGCAACGTCCTGAAGAAACGGAACGGGATATCCAGGAGTGCGCCCCGGCTGCTCTGCACCTTAGAGCCAGGTGACCGTCAGGAGAGGGATGTCTGAACAGGACAGCTCACTAAAACCCTAAGATCATTTCATTTACCAAAACCTTCAGACCCGCTTCTATAAATAGACTATATTTCTGGGGACAAGAGGAGCAATGATTGACATTATGATTGACTGATTGTTATTATGTTGGTCTGTGTGATAAATTATTAGTATGGCCCTGTAGACCATTAGTCATTTCACATTTTGTTCATTCACATTTTTCTCTCTCTCTTTTTTACTATTGGCTGCATATGTTTAGATGACCTTCATTTGCTATGTTCCTATTAATATCCCAATTTCATCACAGGGATAATTAAAGTTTAATCTTGAATTATAGGTCATCAGACTATCATCTTAGAGGGAACATTGCTCCTGAAGGCATACCTGATGAATTTTTAGATAGATTTCTGCTTGATCTTTGCTCTCCATTATGGTCAAAACTACAAGATCAAATTTGGACTCAAATCAAAGAAAGAAAGTTCCTTCTAAGATGATAGTTTGGTGACCTACATCTAATAATTTATCACATTGACGAAATATTAATAATATCTTCTCAGTCACCAGACATTGCTCTATTTTATCCCCAGCAATTAAGTAGATTTCTAGAAGCTGGTTTGGAGATTTTGTTGACAAATCATGTTCGATGCAACTTTGTCATATGGGTTTAGTGAATTGAACCCACTGAGACATTCAGGTGAACCTATTCAAAGGTCATTAAATAGAGTGCCAGGGAATAGGTGGTCCAGGCAAACCCATAAACTCAGTTTCACTAGCTTTTTTATTTGTGGAATGGAGTTTACCCACCTCTTTAGGTTGACCTAAAACTTTAAGATATACATTTTCAAACTGATGTAGGTTATGAGGATAGGGTATTTTAATATATTTTCAGATTCAGATTTTTTTAATTTATTTTTTCTTAAGATGGTCAAAGATGGAAAGTCATAGTTTTCCACTTTTTGTATTTTCCACAACTTTACTGCCTGCAAGATTAGAATTAGAAGAAGATTTGAATTGTATATTAACTGTCTAAGTGGGGAGATGATAAGAATAGCCATTTTTATACATTCTCCAATTAGGATTATTTCAAGGGAATTAAATCATAGTGAAATTAAACTCACTCATTTTGCTGGGGTTCCCCATGGAACCCCTCAAGGACTCCTGGAGTTTCCCCGAACTGCTGATCTTGCAGTAGCGGGACCCTGTTAGCCTTTACAACACAGAGCCAAATAACTAATCTAAACACACCGTTTTGCGTACAGTGGGCTGCACGGTATGGCGTTGGACTAATCTGTGACAGGGAAGTGGGAGGGTTTTCCGTGTTAATCCTTTCCCAAAGCCCTGAGTGGAAACAGGGGAATAAAGCGGCGCTCATACAGAATGGCGCAGGACAAAGCGGCAGAGACGGACCATGCAGGTTAAACACGCATTTTATCTAGTATGAAGGAGTAGATGACTATTGAATATTGGTGCGATCGGCTGCTGTGGGAGTCCGATCAATCTGCCAGAGACTGTGGGATAGAGGAAGAGGAAGAGAAAGACGGAGGGAGGGAGGGAGGGAGAGAAATGGCCGCAGCCTTGGTTGTTGTCCTGCCGAGAGATGGCAGGACTTTTCGTCTTAACTTCAGATCAAAATTTAATTTCTGTTTGGTCCTTAGGGGTTTTAGTAAATATTCTCTGAGGAAGTTTGTGTGTGTGTGTGTGTGTCAGGGAAATATTATTACAACACGATGTCCTGTAAAGCGGAGATTGAAATGCGGAATCAGCACCACACGGAAACGGACAGCGACTTATCCCCAAAGCGTCTGAAAACTCATTTCACCCCCAATGATCTGTTTTTAACTCGAGCCCTGAATCCCGTCGTCGTGGAAATGATGAATTCCTTTGTTTCCCTAGGAACTTTGCAAATGTTTTCCATCAGGCAGATTGTGTGGAGTTGAGACTCTCTTCGAGTTTTGGGATGTTGAATTTAATATGTGTTCACTGTCACAGAGACAGTGTGGGAAACTCCACTGTCTTATTTGTGGACTAGTTCAACAGTTTTTAGCTGGACTAAAAACCCACAGATCTGCTGTGAGGTATGTGTCACCAGCCCACTGATCCACCAGGATGCTAGGGTTGGATTGGGTAGAAGGTAGTCATCTAGATATGGTTCACGACTGCTCTCACTCAGCTTCTCTGTTTGATTTGTAGGAGTTGACGCAAGACTGAAGTTTACCATTGAACCATCACTGGGCAAGAATGGATTCCACCAGGTGAGCATTCTGGCTACTACAGGATTTAATTCGACCCGCTGAACAGAGACTAGGATTTTCACTTCTCTTTTTTGGGGCCTACTAGCATGGATTCTGTGAAAAATACTGTCATCAAAGTCTTGGATTTTTCCATGTTTACGTAAGGTGTGTGTGTGTGTGTGTGTCTGTGTGTCGGTGTGTCTGTGTGCTTGTGCGAGATAATGAGACTCCTTGATTAAGTTGACCTTCTAAGCGCTACCACCGTCTCTGCTCTGTCTTTCTCTCTAAATGTGTTACTGCTGTCTTGGCCAGGGCTCCCCCTTTTAAAACAGATCCTTGGTCTCAACGGGACTAACCTGGTTAAGTAAAGGATAAAGAAGTGTGTCTGTTTTCCTCCCTACAGTGGTATGATGCTCTTAAAGCAGTGGCTAGGCTCCCAACTGGCATACCCAAGGAATGGAGGAAAAGGGTAAGTCAATTTAACCATACAAAGCACAGGGTATTGGCTTTGATTCAATATCCACTTTTATTATTTTATTCATTTGAGTGTTGGTGCCTTGCTCTACCCCACGGATGGCAAAACCTACTGCACCTATCCACTGACTGAGCCATCAAAATACATTGCTATATCCCAAAATACACTGATTACATAGTATGTAATGTTATTGTAACATTTTAAGTGAATGGCATCATGTTTAGCAAACCAGCACCTATTTAGTGTCTCTTTGACTGGACACTGTATAGGTCCTGTTTATTAAAGTATCTCCTTTATAAAAGTGTCAAAGAATATTTTTGTAAATGAGTCCTTATTGTACATGGCAACAAAGTGCTCCTTGTGCACTTTGACTTCTTGCTCTCTGTGTTACTAGCGACGCTCACAGCTGCACTTTGCGTTTGAGCATGAGGAAAAAGCATCCTATCTGATCACGGTTCAACACAATCAACACAGTTCCTTGTGTTTCTGCTACTGTTTCCTTTCTCCAGGTATGGCTAACGCTAGCAGACCAGTACCTCCATAGTATCTCTATTGACTGGGAGAAGACGCTTCGTTTTGCCTTTAACGAGCGTAGCAACCCAGACGATGACTCCCTCGGCATCCAAATCGTCAAGGTAACCATATATGTGTGTATGTTGGGGGTCGGGGGGGTTTGTGCTTTTTGAGTGCATGTCCTGACAATCCTCTGGCACACAGGAAGTGATGCATTTTGTGTTTCCAGTTTGTTTGGAATAAACTGAAGAAGAACCTGGTATTTTCACACTGTTTGACTAAAACGTGATCTCTGGGAAGTGCAGTGCAAAAACACCACACCAATGGTCACTTAGCACTAAAAGATGTCAGCAAAATAGAAAAATCTCTCAGATTACCACTTCAAATTTTCAATGATCAGCAGCCATGACTGAAGCACCTGCTGAGAGCTGTTGGCTAAAAAGTGAGGTGGCTGGTGGACATGAGGCCTTAATGCAGTTGAATCCTTTTATATCACTTCACAATAAAATCTGTCTCTTGAAAGTTCCCTTGCTTGTGTTTGACATTGCAGTTAAGAGCAGCAACCAGTAGAGGATGTTTGCTTATGGCTGTGCGTCAGAGCTGCATCATGGAAAACATTGCAGCTGTTTTGTACTCGTCATTGACTCAGACATTCAACAGAATAATGTCCGTTCCCATTAACAGGGCAAAGTCCGATCTTTCTCTCTCTCCTAAATGCATCATATGATGACACTTGTTCATCTATCCTGGAGTGACTCCTAGTAATGCACAAATTGGATACTTTTTTGTGATTTTTTGTTGTTGTGATAAAACAGTGTTTTTTCTCAAAGTTTGCCTATAAACCAAAGGCTGAGGAATTTTACTCATATAATCTTAGAGTAAATGTAATGCGTGTTGTTTGCATGCTGAGATTATGACCCTAATGCCCACAAAACGGGTCCATCTGATTGCAGCCAAACAAAATAATGTACACTGTATGCATGTACCTCCAATCCACAGGACCTACACAGGACAGGCTGCAGTTCCTACTGTGGCCAAGAGGGCGAGCAGGACAGGGTGGTGCTGAAGAGAGTGCTGCTGGCATACGCCCGCTGGAATAAAGCTGTGGGCTACTGCCAAGGATTCAATGTACTGGCTGCACTCATATTGGAAGTCACAGAAGGCAATGAGAGTGATGCACTGAAGGTACACACACACACACACACACACACACACACAGCTGTTCACCTGATCAATAACTCCAGATGGAGGTACCACATTTACAGAAAAAGTGACACAAACAACCTGATGTCTGTCTGTCTCCTCTCTCTGTATTCAGGTGATGATCTATCTGATTGACAAAGTTCTGCCTGAGAGTTATTTTGCCAACAACCTGCGGGCGCTGTCAGGTAAACACAGACACACACACAATGTACAAAGCAAGACCAAAACTAAGCTGAAAGCATTTTGAAATTTAAGAAAAAAGTCAGAGGTCAAAGACTGTGTAGATAACCGCTTTAGCCCAGAAATGGACTACAGGAAACCTGGTACTTCTACTGGGAGAAACCACAGTGTGTTCATTATCCAGGCTCTACGTTGCATATAACATGACAAGCACCACTGCTCTACATGTGATGTGATCTGATCAAATGATTGGTCTGGAGCTCGCTAGACTTATGGGTGTTGTAGTAGTTGCCATGGAAACGCCCATACGTGATGGTGAAAAAGCTCATTTGTCAAAACCGAGGTTGAAACATCACAACACAATCGATATCAGTTCCACACAGTGAAATGTTTTCTAGCCAGTAGAAGACTCTTAGCTTACATGATACCAATACATTGAATGGTTGATCAATGGTTGTGTGTCTGTCCACACCTTCTAATGTGTCTGTCTCTTAACCCGTCAGTGGACATGGCGGTGTTTAGAGACCTGCTGCGTCTGAAGCTGCCCAGACTGTCCCAGCACCTCCACCACCTACAGAAAGCCGCCAACAGAGAAGCCGGAGGTAGGAGTCCATCTGTGTGTGTGTGTGTGTGTATGTGTGTGTGGAAAAAGTAGTTTGTTATTGTTGTTACTGTTGCTGCAGTAGCTACTTAGTCATCTGACATTGTGTACTGGCTAAACAACCCTAACCACAAATAAGCTGTTGGAGTATGATGAGCTATATAGACGTGTATAGTGCTGTGTCTAGGTATACTGTAGATATGGTGGATCCAAAGGCTACATACCCCCATTTATTTGTTTTCCATTTTTAAATCCACTGTCAGAAATTATTAGGATTTTGTTTACCTTGATTTAGCTAGTTAGTTACTATGTCCAAAGTAAAGTGCAAAACAGTCTGGGTTTTCATTTCAGGCCTCAAGGCAATAAAAAATAGAACATTTTAAAGAGTGTGTTAACATTTGTGTGTGTGTGTAGAAAATCCTCCATCACAATGTCTCTGTCTGGTGTTCTCAGGCAGCTACGAGCCGCCGCTGACCAACGTGTTCACTATGCAGTGGTTCTTGACCATGTTTGCCACCTGCCTGCCCCCTCCGACCGTGCTGAAGATCTGGGACTCGGTTTTTTTCGAGGGGTCGGAGGTGCTGCTGCGGGTCGCCCTCGCCATCTGGGAAAGACTGGGAGAGTGAGTGGACCGCTGGCTCGGAAATCGATTCAAAGAAAAACGTTCCAAAAGCTGTGATATCCACCATAATACTACTAATACTATTAATGTGTATGACATGATGTGGTGGGGCCAGTGGGGAAAAAACAGGAAGGGAAGGTTTATACATGAACCAAAAGCAAACATTTGTACATATCCTATCCCCTCTTCATCTTCCTCCCTCTCTCTCCAACCCGTCCCTTCCTGTGCAGGAGGATCGAGTACTGTCAGTCGGCGGATGAGTTCTACAGTACGATGGGTTGTCTCACTCAGGAGATGCTGGAGCACAGCCTCATTGATCCCGCTGAACTGATGCAGGTAGTGCACACGTTCTTCACAAACCACTGAAAACCACCAGCACAAAACAAAAGTGGGGTTTAGTTTACTAAGTGTCCTCTGTCGTGTCCTCTGTCCTCCCTCTATCAGGAGGTTTACTCCATGGCGGTGTTTCCCTTCCCCCAGCTGGCAGAGCTGAGAGAGAAATACACCTACAACATCACTCCCTTCCCCACCTCCGTCAAGTCCAATGGAAGGTTGGTCCCACACTGGCAGCGGTCGGTCAGCCATCACAGAAGTATCCTCGCTAAAAAAAGACTTAGAATAGTTTGTTGATGAGGGTTTTTTGTACCGTTTTGCCCGTACAGCAGCTTAGGAAAGGTTTCCTTATATTCCCTCGTGTAAAATCCTCATCAATACCCTCTGGGAATAAACTTTGAAGATACCATATCCAGAAGGCCTCTATTGTTTTCCGATGTAGTCAATATTACCGACTCTTTAGGTAACAAATGGGCTGGGTTGTTGGTTTGTCACATGACCACATCCTCTGCCTCTGTATGCTCAGTGAAACTGTATGTGTTACTCATCCATTGGTTATTTCCATTGTCTCTTATTCCATTGGTTGATTTTAGTGCCTTTTGTTTATACAGGCGTTTAAATTGATTATTTTACAAACCCTGATGAAGGTCATGTGCCGAAACAGGTTGGTTTACTAATAATTACTTTGTTCCCAGTGAAACTTGCAGACGCCCTGTGTACTGTAAGGACTAGAAATCTAATGAAACTCCTAATAGTCATAATTATGAGACAAATTGCAGATGGATTTGAAAACCTGTTGATGCTTCTCATGCAAATACAACATGGAATTGAACAGAACATGGGATGGTCATGTCGATGATGATGATGATGATATCGTTACAGTGGGGGTCTGGGCAACTGGGAGAGTGATGACGATGCCGACATGGACGATGAAGACTCGGTGGTGACTGCTCTTGGTTGTCTGGGGCCCCTGGGTGGCCTGCTGGCCCCCGAGCTGCAGAGATACCAGAAACATCTCAAAGGTCAGCGCAAAACACGCACACAAACACACCAAATAGTCAGTTTGAATTTGTTTGAGTTTGAATAGCGGCTCCAGGCGGACTACCGCCCCAAATCCTCTTGATTCCACTGTAACCACACGCTGCCTCCGCCCTGTTTCCTCCAAACAAATCCCCACTTCCTCCTCCGTCAGCATCTCTTCCTGCCAAACAGGGAAAGGCCCAATCAGACCAAGAGATTGACTTAAAAACATAGGCTAGGTTATCATCACACCCTGGCAAGATAAGAAGTATTTAAGGAATGCTTGATTTAACTTCCTATGCATTTGGACCAAAACAGTGTCTCAGTCGTGTCTCTATTGCAAGAAATATTTGCTGTTTCAGATAGATGATAAACTTGCCAAATTCTATTTTCTGTCCCTGAGGTTCTGTTTATTTGCCACTTAGTGTTGTGTCTCTACTATTCAGATGATTTTGAAGTGAGTGAAAGCAAAGCTGGGGAAGCAAATGAGGAAGAAAAAGGAGCTTAAAAACACCAAATAAGGCACATTGGATTGTGTCTGATTTGTGTGTTATGCTGGAATGTTTTCTTCCTGTTTTGAACAACAGGTCTTGACTCCAATCTCTGGAACAGCTGGCTGAGCAAACATCATGTTCATGAAATTATCTAAACAGTTAAAAACAAGCATTACATTGCATTACATACATTTCTACTTTAATGTTCTTGACATTTTGGTCTATTATTTTGGTGCATAACCAACCCAGTTTCCCCACAGAGATCATGAACGTTTCATCTTATCTCAGACTTAACCTGTCTTCCTTCTGCACGCCACCAGACCAGCGTGGAGAGCAGGGCAACATAGCACAGCTGAGCCCAGGGGCGGTGGGGGGTGGAGGAGGAGGAGGAGGAGGAGGAGGAGGCAGAGCGGAGCATCAAGCCGCCATCAACAGCATGATGATGGAGAGGATGAGCACAGACATCAGCGCCCTAACGAAGCAATACACACGCATCAAGAGGCGGCAGCAGCAACAGGCTATGCAACTCTACATACGCACAGGTAAAGGAAGACAAGAGGCCGGGTCACACCGGTCTCACTGCTTTTTTTACATTAATGTCAATGAGGTGCAGCTGTACGGTGGACACAGAGTCGCTGGAAAAACTGTTTGGATTATTTTTAGGTACATAAAAGTCTATTTTGTGTTCTTAAGACAAGCTGACCAATCACAACAAAGAAGAGGTGGGCTTTTACACTGCATAGGCAGGTGACAAGAAGAACCAGAATGAAAATAGAAAAGGTAGCAGTGGAAAATATGGTTTGACCGGTACTGAATAAACAGTACACTACTTGGATCATACACACACACACTGAAGACAGGGCACATGCATCAAGAGTAGGTAATACCTAACACCGAAGACACACACGCAGCAGAAAGATAGATGTATGACTGTTGGTGTGTGACTCGTAGAACCTGGATTTGGAGAGACCACGACCTCGGGGATTCTTCAGGACTTTCTCACCAAACCCAAAGATGGTACTGACCACCGCAATGACCACACTGGGGTTGAACCAATAGGGTGTCTGAAATGGGGGTGTCCCGGGCTGATTTGGAGGTGTTATTCAGTGATTGATTGGTGTTTGAATGAATGAAGTGACCTAATGATCTTGACTTCATAGCAACCACTCTCTCAAAATGCTGGAGGGTACACAGTAGATTCATGTTTATGTATAGCCGCTCAAATGGCTGCAGTGCTGAGCATTGTGGGTAATTGTATATAAATTGAATGGCTGTCAGAAAAACTTCTTTAAAGAGTCATGAATCCTGTAGCCTCTCACTAGCATTTTGAGAGCATTGCTGATATGGGTGCATATTACTGACACTTATATGTTTCTGGAATAACTGCTACTTGGTGATGGTTTCATTTTGGAGACACTGTGTCATTACTGGAGACGTCCTAATACGCTAACCAACAAATCCTTAAAAAGGAATCTCCTTGTTTGTGAAAAGGCAGAGGTCACAGAAAACGATAATGGTAACAAACCACATTATGAGAACATTTGATCATCATCATCAATACCAGAATATCAACTTCACTTTAATATCATTAACTGTAAAATCTCCAGCAGTGACACATGTCTCCAGCTTTACTCAACCTTTGCAAAGTGTCACTAGTGCTTTGGTTGTATAAGGGGCTGATCTCTAGTTTGGGCCTAGTCAAACCAGATTAACATGATCCACTACCATGTTTACTTTCTATCGGTAAAACCTCCCCTCGCTAACCTTTTGCCTGGGCTTGTAGCTCCTCTCCTTATCAACCTGCATTCCAACGTCTGATTTCTGAAATTACACACAGACATAAGCTGCCCTGCTCTGAGAGGCTTGATAAATAAAACCCTCAGTATAGAAGGCCCTCTGGTGGCCATGTTGGAGTGCCACAGCTCTCTCAAAAACAGTTTATCACTGTACAGTGGTTAGCTAGCCAACATTCATCTGGTCAGGTCACTGTCTTGTTCACTCATCTAATTAGTAAAGTAACTAACCGAAGGCTAGTGGCTAGTTAGCTAGCTAACAAAGCCAGATTACAGGTTACCTGAGCTGACTCTTCTCAAGCTACAACTCAGAGTGTTTTGGAGTAGAGACAAGACAGTTTGCTGAGTCACAGTAGCCTACACTTGGAAAACAACTCTCTTGTTTAGTTATACTTACTTACTTATATACTACTTATATATCAGGTAGCATTACTGAATTGACTTGCACCCACACCACAGCCACAATCTTTTTTTTAGCTAACTCTCTTTTTGTAGCCTGGTTATTATATATTGAGACATTATTCAGTCAATTCTCCAATGGACCTCCATGTTGGCACCAGCCTGGTTGCAGCTGCAAAGCCTTTGTAAGCCTGTTTTAATATGTTTGTGTGTCTGCCCTCCCACCCCCACCACCCGGCTCCTCTGCAGAGAAATGCCCAGCCACTAGTGTCCTGGCCTCCCAGCTCAACCCCTCCACCCCAGTGGTCAACCACCTCCTTCTGGGTAGGAAACCACGTGGAGGTCCCCGGGGCTCCAGAACCACATCCACCACCACATGCACACCCCCAGGGGTCCGGGCTGCCCCTCTGCCCCAGACCCAGGCCTCCCCAGCCAGGCAGCACTGTGGCTCGCTGCCCTCCCACAGCAATGGGATATCCAGGAAGCTCCGGAGGGGGCGTGGGGTCGCCCTGGCGTGCCCATGTCCGGATTCATCGTAGGAATATAGCCAGGGCCCGAGCACAACTAGGCTTTGGTGATTCGGAGGAGAAGGAGGAGAAGGAGGAGAAGGAGGAGAGGAGGAGGAGGGGGAAGAAGAAGAAGGAGGAGGAGGATCTGTGACAATGGAGAGAAGAGAGGGTAGAGAAGACAGAAAGAGGGAGGAGAGAGATGGAAAGGATGATGAGGATGAGGAAGAGGAAGAGGGAAAGAATAAAGGGGGGGATAAGGAGGGCAGTGACCTCCCTGTGTCTCCTCCTCCCGACTCCACTGTTCCAGGGCCAGCATGTGAAGAGGCTAGACGGGTCACAGATGTGAGAGAGGTGGGGGAACGACTGGCCTACCTGGATCTGGAGGCCCAGTCAAAACCGTCCTCCCCCACCGGCACTCACCCAGACCCCAATACGCAACTCTGCTGTCCCCCTGTCGCAGCCTCCACACCGCCAGAGTCTAGACCGGCAGCCCAAGTCCCCACCCTCCCTCCGCCGCCGCCATCACACCGACGCAAAGAGTCCGACTCCTCAAGTTCAGAAAACAACGCGGGCTTCTTCAGGCGGTTTCCCTCCGCCACTCGGTCTCCGTCTCACCACTCCTCCACCTCCTGCATCACTTCATCCTCGCCCTCCACTCCCAGTGAGTCACCCTCTCCGGTCCCTACGTTGGCTCCCGACGATCCGTGCTCCTCCACCCCCGCCCCGAACTCCAAATCCTGCCTCCCGTCTTCCCCTTCCGGCTTGCGTTTCTCCCCTCGATCTCCCCCCACCTCCTCCTCCTTTTACATGACTCCCTCCCCCTCCACACCCTCACTTTCCTCCCTCCTCTCAACGTCTAAATCTCATATCCCTCCCTCGCCGTCCACCCCGGCCCTCTCCTCCGCCTCGACCCCTAAGCAGTCCGTCTTCTCCCCGTTCCCTTCGGTGAAGCAGCCCAGGAAATCGGCGGCGGCCAGAAACCTGGGTCTCTACGGCCCCACGTCCAGGACGCCCACAGTACATTTCCCCCAGCTCAGCCGCAACCTCAACTGCAGTAGCGCCACCAGCACCACCAGGAGGCGATGAAGACCCCCCCAGTGTCAGTTACCAAATCTACATAATAGGTTGTGACAGACAGCTTCGATAGGAAAAATCACTCTATAATTACACCATGTTGCCTCTTGCATCTGAGGGGAAATCACCCATATTCTACTTTAAGTGACTTGAAGGTTCCTTGGCGGCAAGCTAACTTCCAGACGCGTGACAGAAATCGTGCTTGGCATCCTACGCTTTAAGGACTGTATGACATTGTATGATTGCAATGTGAAGGTGATTGTCATTCACCTGATGAAGGGTCTTCCCGGAAATTCACAAACCATTACAGAAGCACAGAAGTACATGTGTAAGAACTGAGGAAGTATGACTTTGTCCCCCACTTCTCCAGCTAAGGGGTCATCCCTTAATAGTTTACTATGGTGGAGTGTTTCAACTGCATGGGCATTATTTTACTGGTCGGCCGAGGAGTTCGATGTTATGAACACTAAAAAATGTGATTATTCTATCAGTCTTGTTACAGTGGCCTATGCCGGTTCTTCTTGGCTGTAATGGAGAAAAGTTGAGACACTTGACCTGAGGCTGAACTAGGTTCGCCCAAGTCGATTACACGAGTCTCAATAAGGCACCTAGTTGTATATTGCGTTGTGATACTGTATATTTGCTCTGCAGCTGCGCCTCTTAAACAGTGGCTCGCAGTACGACCCCTGGGCTGCGACATTCGAAGAAGCTCTGCCCTCGATAGGTGCCCCGTTCTGGACTCATGGACCACGTTTGTCAAAGGAGTGGAAGACCGTTTGTTTCCTAAGATGTGAGAATATAGCCATCCAGATGCCAAGTATTTAAAAAAAAACAAAAAAAACGAGATACCTAAGAAGAAATTCTGTAAATGAAGACAAACTGCGTGTGTCCAGAAAACCCACCAAATCTTAAAACTTGCGATGTCCTCCAGAAGCACTTACAATTTTGTGTCCCGTTTAAGGGTCTGAAATAGTTTTGTACTTGTACTCGCTCATCACCGTGTCTCGCCAGTAATCGTTACATAACTGTGAATGGGAGCGGTGATCTGCCCTGAAATATGAAATATGCATTGGGGCGCAAGCGGTGCACGGATGTGCCGTGACAAACGTAAAGTCAAAGAAGGCTTCGATCCTGGGACATCATTGGATATTCTGTGGTGTCAAGTAGCCCCAAGTCAGTGGCTGTGTTCACATTAAAGTGAACCAGCTCACAGGAATACACCGAGTTTGTGAGAAAGTGTTAGCATGGAGCGCCAGAGCAACCAACAGCACAGTCTCCCCTAAAACCCTGTTGGTTTTGAGACTCACTTTCCCTTTTCTCATCAGTATGTTGACCTCTCACCACCAGTTGACTTTGCACTTGTCCACGCTGCTATTCTCCATTTCCTCCACATAAAGATGGTCTATGGCCCCACATATAATTGATAACAGGCCTCTTGGAGCGACTGTACGTTGTCATGTGTAGATGAAGACTTGTAGAAGGGAAGTCCTTAGACGGCACATTATCACCAAAGGGGGTCGACGTGGAATGATGGCACAACAGCACTAATAAAGAAATACTTGGAAGGAAGAGTCACTTGCATTGTTTTTCTATTCAAACTGCTATTTCTATTTAAATTGAATGCGCAACACTTCTGTTTTTGTTAGGGAAAGTTGCAACCTTAATCTACAAGGCTTTAATTTTTCTATTTTCCCTCCTCACACACAGATGCAAAGACTATTGCTGTTTCTTGTTTCCCTGTGGAGGATCATTAAAGTTTCACATTGCTAATAAACAGACTTTTCACGCACTTGACCCAAGTTGTGGCTAATCCCCTTCTTCTCTACTCTACTTATTGTGCGGTTTCGGTCTTATTTAATAATCTAGCCTGCACATTTATCTGTGGTCAGCAACCCTGTGAGCCTGCAGATGGTGGTTAGGGTTAGCGGTGGCGTTAGTGTGAGGAGTGGTGCTAGCATGCTAGACGGGAACGAGGTTTCAGTTGCAGACAAAACACTCCCCCACTCAAACAAACACACACAGACAGCTGTCTAAAAAAAACAACTCTTATTACAATGTACATGATACACAACGAAGGAAACGGTTATCACTACAGTATGCGGCATCTAGGTGTCCGACACGAACCATTACATCAATCACAAAGCTCCTGAGGTGCATAAGAAGATGCATGTAAACAAAAACCTCTGCTACACATGAACAGATCTCTACAGTACGGTACAGTATTGGACTACATCTACTACATATACAATAGTGGGCTGCTAACATTTATATCAACAATACTAACACAACTTCAGTGCTTAGCCAGTGGTAACAGACTCCCTCTACATTGTAATACAACAGGAAACAATGAAAGGGATGTGACTGGTTTGACAAAACACACTGAATCGGTTTTGGCCTTCTGAAGAATCGGGCGTAGTAAGATGCTTTACTTGAAGTGGAGCTCATAATGCATTATGGGGCATCATAAGGGTATTATAGTTACATTTTGAGTGCATGATGTGATTTCAGAGCATCCTTTACAAAACACAATGCGGAAAAAAATAGCGGGGTGAAGACTTGGTGGGGCAACTGTATAGTTAATGATATCAAAGCTGCACTTAGGCGGTATTTTTATGTAACAATACACCGTCTTATCGCAAAGTGGGGCAAAGTGGGTCCTATTTCCCCAAATTCTGGTGTCTGGTATGGTCACTACTCCAACCCACGAGAAGCGAGGCATCAAAACTTGAAATCCAAACTGTCTAATCTAAACAGCAGCGAGCAACGTTAGATATTTTCCTGTCTCATCCCGTTGGTACGAAGCATCACAGACCGGCCGGGTTGGTAATCATGAGCTGTGCTGTGCTACAGGATTTCTAGGTATTAAAGTTCAGATTAAAAAAGGGTTAGGGTTACACACATCTATACTTCTAATGGTTTTTTAATCCACCTATAATACATCATGATGCACTTCAAGTAAAGTGTTATTTCTCTGTGAATTTCTCTGTTTTTGTGTTGCGGTCTCATGAAATCCTCTCAGTCTCTTTCAGTGGAGCTTAGTGGTTTTCGCTATGTTGTGGATATGTTGCAGTTCAGTTTTGTGACATTCACGGTCTATTGTCTCTGTGTTGTAGTAAGTGCTGGTTGAGAGCGGCCTGCTGGTAGGTTGTAGGTAGTTTATCAGGCGGTCCGGTCAGGGTCCTTTGCTATGAGTCATCCCTGGGTTAACAAAGGAGAAGTTTCTGAACATGGTCTGGTCTACGCTGTTGATGAGGGTCCGGTCAGCACACGACAGCCTGGGCTTCTCGTTGATGAACTCCTTGTCAAAGTTGCTGCAGTCACTGGCCGATTTCTGTGAGGGGGAGGATGGAAAAGCGAGTATTTATGTCACATGAAAGGTTAACTAATGTCTAAATCTGGGCAAGTAAAACAACTTTGGTTACGGTTAGAGTTAAAATTAGGCAACTGGAGCAATTTGGTTAAGGTTAGGGAAACATTTTGGTTTACCTTAAATGTCAAACCACTTATTGTTCCTAGCCATAAAATACTTTAATAGTGTGAAAACGTATTTCTCTCACTTGTTGTGCAGCATGAGGCACGTATTTACATTTATATTTACTCTGACTGTACTTACCACAGTCGGCCTGAAAGGCGGCTGCACCTGCCGCTGCTCCAGGGCGTTCCAGTCGGTGCCATTGAAGAAGCTGTGGTGCCTGATGCTGCCCGTCACCCCGAGCCTCTGCTCAGGCTCCCTCACAAACAGCTAGAGAACAAACACACACATCAGACCGGTTTCATGACCGCTTTACACGGCCATAGACACACACACACACACACACACACACACACACACACACACACAGGCAGCGGTGTTCCCAAAGAGGAACCACATTCAGGAACCACATTCACACCAGTACCTATACACCGCCAACCATCCAAACACACACACACACACACACACACACACACACACACACACACTGTCTCTGACCTTGACCAAGATGTCTTTGGCGTCCTTGGCTAGCCAGCGGGGGTAAGAGGGGTCGTCGGTCCGTATGGACTGAAACAGCTCCTCCTCGTCACGACCGTGGAACGGAGACTGACCAATCAGCATCTCGTACAGCAGCACTCCGAAGGACCACCAGTCCACTGAGCGGTTGTACTTCTGACCCAGCAGGATCTAACACACACACACACACACACACACACACACACACACACACACACACTGCTATGATAAAGAGCCCCCAGCTCTGTCTTCAATATGATTTGAAGACATTTGTGACCATTGTCTTAATGAAATGAATGTAATGAGCTGATATCTAGTATTGGGTTGAACCAATATGAGGTTGTGAAAGCTGATACTGATACCAATATTTTTAGACTCAAGCTGCAGATACCCACTATTTTGTGCCAATATTCAATATTTTTACACCAAAAACCTCCCCAGAAAAGCCTCAGAAACACCATTTCGACAATGGGACACTAAAACTCTCCGTTGAACGATAACTACGCTACACTACACCCACAATATCGGCCCTATATATATATATATCTGTCTAACCCTTATCTATGAGGATACCTATAATGCAAACGTGTGTTTCCATTGCAATATGAAGTAGGTGCTCACCTCGGGGGCGATGTAGTCGGGGGTCCCGCAGAAGGTGGAGGTCCGCGACTCCTCCTGCATGTTCTCCTTACACATGCCGAAGTCTGCTATCTTTATGTGGCCCTCGGAGTCCAGCAGGACGTTATCCAGCTTCAGATCCCTGCAGAGTACGGAGAAGAAATAAGAAAGAAGGAAAGAAAGAAAGAAAGTCGATCCCAGGTTTCCCTCTTTTTGCATCTATTCCGGCGCTAGCTTGGGTCTGTGGTGAGAGCCTACCTGTACACGATGCCTTTAGAGTGCAGGAACTGGAGCCCGCAGATGATCTCCGCTGCATAGAACCTGCAGGAAGACACACAGAGGAGGACATGAAGGACAAAATGGAGGCACGTACTCCGCGGCCGTTTGTCGTTTGTAGTGTCTTTGGACCGACATACGTGGATCTGGGCAGGTCAAACTTGTGGCAGCTCTGGATGTGGAACATGAGGTCGCCTCCGTTCAGATACTCCATCACAAAGAACAGGTTCTCCTGGGAGGAGGGGGAACACGGGTCAGAAAGGTGGCGGAGGAGGGCGGAGGGGGAATGTGTGTTCATGTCTGGACGGGTTACCTTGGTCTGGAAGGTGCAGTAGAGGTGTGTGAGGAAGGGATGTGCCCACGCTAAAGAGAGGACCCTCCTCTCCACCATGGTGCACTCGATGTCGTCGTCCATCAGCACCACGTCCTTCTTCAGAGCCTTCACCGCGAAGAACTGCCCGGTGTTCTTCAGCTCTGCTAAAAACACCTGGAAACACACCGGGAGCATCTTGAAAAACTACTGCTGCTGGACCGTTCGTTAACCCGGCTATCGGGTTACTGGTTAGGTTTGTTGGTCTTAAACTTGGTCTTAAATGCAGTGAATATATAGTATACATATATACAAATACAATATCTCACTATTTCCTCTCAGTCTTTCTTCCTTTTCTGTTCATTCATTGCTTCCTCTCTTCCCTCTCCACTCCTACAACCATCCATCCATTTCTCCCATTCCTCTGCTGAATCCTGTCATCCCTCACTAATGTGAATAGCTAACAATGCACATTTGCACATCTGAACACATTTGTGTACACATGTTGCTTCCATATATGCTGCAAATGTGTTGATTTGTACACTTTAAACATCTGTTGAGTGTCAATAGTCAACAAAGGAAGATGTCTCTCAAGTCAATATAGAGTTTTATATTAGCACACTCCATCTTCATCTTCAAAACGTTCTATCTGCTCTGATTCACATCCTCTTCTTTGCGTCTACCCAGTTCCCCCGCGGGGCTCATAAAGCTTTCCTGTTGTCTTCGGCTGTACCTTGCCAAAGCTGCCTTTGCCGAGCATCTTGTGCAGGGCGAAGTTGTCGACGGTGAATTTGTGTTGGTGCTCCTTCCTAGGTACGGCGTACAGGGGCTCCGCGTCTTCCTCCTCCTCAGTGGCCGGCTTGCTGCCATCAGTCGGACCGTCCCACGATATACCCTGCAGCTCTGGAGGGAGAGGTGGGTCAGGGCAAGGAGCGAGGAGGAGGGATGCAACCGTTTACATGTGACAGCGATGTGATTGACATGTGGTTCAGTGTCTTACCTCTGCGTGTCGCTGTGTGAGTTGCTGTGGCAGGTAAACCCATCACTAACCCTGACGGAGCTCGGACCACCCCCGCCTGGTCCACGCCTACCGGCCCCTCTCGACCAATGATCTCACTTTCTCGGGTGCTTTTAGCCTAAAAGGGGGATGGTATTACCAGGGTCAGTCCAGTAAGGGTTTTTGAAGGCCGACGGATTTTTTTTTTCATATAAAGCTGCCAATAGTCAATATTTTGAGTCGGTGAGTTTTCAGTGTTTCCCCCCCAGAATTTGATCTTTTACAATTCTCATCTGAATTGCATACCAATTAAATTATTTTAGGTAGAGCTGGGGTGATGGGTGGGGTTGATCAGGGAGGAAACAGGAAACTGGCGCGACCTTGACTTGGATATATTGATATATTGGCAAACCGATATATCAGATACATCGCACATTTTCACTATTTCTCTAAATCTGCACACCTTAAACATTTTGAACATTTGCTTTGTCTGACCTGCTGCTTGCTCTCGATGATGGCTAGAGCCTCAGCCATCAGTTTTTGGTTGACCCCACAGAGGTTGGCCACTTTCTTCTGGCATTTATGGTGGACGTTCATACTACATTCTGCACAGAAAACACAGTTACCCCCTCTCCCATATACGCTCACATTCATGTCCTAACGTGATGAAACATAAATCACAGTAATCACAATAATAGCATAAAAGCACTTTGCGCAACAAAGTGTGTGGTTAAATCAAAGGTAATATTAACCGATGACATGGTAGAAAATATCCATTTGGCATGTGCTGTGTATTTAGTGATGATGTATGAAAGGTCTCCTCCCTCACCCTCACATTTGAGCCCCTGCTTGGCCAGCCCCCACAGCAGCGTCCCGCAGTGTTCGCAGAAGGTGGGGCTTTTGTAGTTGTAAACTTTAAACCTGTGGGGCATGTCGATCTTGAAGCGCTCCTTGTGGCTCTGCAACGCACAGTGAACACACTCGTTCACTTTGGCCATTCAGTCTTACACGGAGATTTACCAAAAGCTGGATCCAAGTGGTTCCACGTATTCCACCTGAGTTTGTCATCTAATTTCTATTAATTATGATTAATGAAATAGTCTAGAAAAACCTTGTAGTTCAATCTTTTTACATTTAACTTCAAGTTGACTAATTGGCTAATTGGCTAATTGGACTTGGAACCAGCTTTTACTGTGGTAAAAACGCTTCCTGGAACCAAAGAGTGGGTGGGGCCTCTGGATGCTACAACGTGAGTTTTTTTTCCACATACATATGAAACCAGCAGGCATGTGGTTGAGGAGGAAATGAAACAAGAGCAAGAGGACGAAGCAGGAAAGGAGACGAAACGAGAATGCCATGTAATGATACCTCTGTGTGAAGGTGACTGCGTGATTAGCAAGAATTGTAACCGCAAGATTACAAATCTCCTCACACAAGTCAGCCACCTAGGAAACTACCTCCGACTGCACCGAAGAATCAACACTTTGTCACAGAGCATCGCATAAGAAACAAGGAGTGTGTGTCACAGTCTCAAACTCATACTTCTGGAACAACTGACAAGACGCACCATTGTTTCTTTGCTGTTGACGGCTGACCCAGTGCACTTGGCGATAACTTTGTCAATGCATTTCTTGTGGATGGCTGCGTTGCACTCTGGAGGAGAGAAGACGACAGGGTGAGGCAGTTGAGAAGAGGGTTATAATGGTTTAATACTAATGAAGTGACAGTGGAAAAAAGAAAGAACTTGACACTCACGTCTGCATTGGTAGCCCTGCTTATTAAGACCCCTGTGATGGAGAAACACAGATCAGCGAAGCCATGAACGTTTTTGTGTTTATCCAAAAATGACTAATATGACTAATATGACTGAGAGTGGGTGTTCGGAGTCGGGGTCCGTACCAGACGAACTCTTTGCAGACGGAGCAGAAGGTCGGTTGAGGGAAGAACGTGGCGCTGAACTCGTGGCATTTGACGACGTGAACTTTGGCCTGTTTGATGGCGCCGCGTCGCTGATGGAGGGAGAACAGTCCTTCTCTCTCCCCCTCGGCCTCCGCATCTCCGTCACCCTGACCTGTAGCATCTGACAGACATGCAGCACACAGAGATGAACACGACTAAATAAAGGGATACACCGAGTTTTGGGGAGATTGGCTCATCGCTCAACTTAGCCGTTGAGTGATGAGAACATGGACACCAAAATCTCAACATAGTGTATGCTCAAGTGTTAGCATGGCGCCTACTATCACTCAACATAGTGTATGATAAAGTGTTAGCATGAGCCTACTATCACTCATCATAATGTATGGTAAAGTGTTAGCATGGAGCCTACTATCACTCAACATAGTGTACGATAAAGTGTTAGCATGAGCCTACTATCACTCAACATAGTATATGATAAAATGTTAGCATGATCCTACTATCACTCAACATAGTGTACGCAAACGTGTTAGCATGGACCCTACTATCACTCAACATAATGTACGCTAAAGTGTTAGCATGGAGCCTACTATCACTCAACATAATGTACGCTAAAGTGTTAGCATGGAGCCTACTATCACTCAACAAAGTGTATGGTAAAGTGTTAGCATGGAGCCTACTATCACTCAACATAGTGTATGGTAAAGTGTTAGCATGGACCCTCTTATCACTCAACGTAGTGTGCACTAAAGTGTTAGCATGGAGCCTACTATCTCTCAACATAGTGTATGGTAAAGTGTTAGCATGGACCCTCTTATCACTCAACGTAGTGTGCACTAAAGTGTTAGCATGGAGCCTACTATCTCTCAACATAGTGTCTGCTAAAGTGTTAGCATGGAGCCTACTATCACTCAACATAGTGTATGGTAAAGTGTTAGCATGGACCCTCTTATCACTCAATGTAATGTGCACTAAAGTGTTAGCATGGAGCCTACTATCTCTCAACATAGTGTCTGCTAAAGTGTTAGCATGGAGCCTACTATCACTCAACATAGTGTACGCTAAAGTGTTAGCATGGAGCACCGCAGCCAAAGATCTACTGGGTACAAATGGATGATTTTGGTGTCTCTGTTCTCATCACCTATCAGCTACATTGACCAACAGGACAATCTACCAAAAACTATTCCTTCAATAGAGAGAGACGGGACGGAGAAAACACACAAGTCACATGGTGTCGTCTTCATACTACTGGTAGGGTAGGGAAGCCCTGCCAGAACTGATGATGGAATAACTTGTCGAAATGTCATAAGACTTTCCCTTCAAACAACTATTATATTATAGTTGTCTTTTTATTTTTATTTTTTTACAGGTTACATTATTTATGTATAATCCAGTAATTGATCACATTTACAGGTTTCATCACATTTGCAACCCATTTAGAGGGAGCTGCACTATCCGCATTACGAGCTGCTACATATCAGCCAGCCAGTCTGCAAGTGGGTGTGTGTCTACTTAAGAGGAAGAGGGGTTTTTGCTGATTTCCTGCCCTACGAGCCTTAAGCATTTATTCATCTACACTGACAGGATCAAATTCAGAACACTGGCAGAGACATCTCTGTGTGTGTGTGTGTGTGTGTGTGTGTGTGTGTGTGTGTGTGTGTGTGTGTTGTGTGTGTGTGTGTGACAATCTAATTACACAGAGTAAATTGTTACTGTGCCCCGGCTGCTATGCCACCTGTTGTGAGCAGCAATTTCTTAATTCCTGAGTCTATATATACAGACATATATCATTTTACTTCACTGTGACCTTCCAGGCCTCGGCGTGGTCTTGACTTCAGCAAAGCACCAGTGAATTGGATCTAATACAAAATTTACAATACTGATATTATTGGATGGAAATAGCCGCTAACAATATTTTCAATAACCTTTAATTGGACTTTAAATGGAGCCAAACAAGGATCTTGAATAGGCTTTTAACTAACTTTAAAGGAGAGCCAAAATACACATTCCCTTCACACTGGTGATCCACTTCACTGTTTCCATGTTTTGTTATTTGGTTTAATTTGAGGTTTGAACCACTCACCACTTTTCTCTAGATAATACTTGGCCTCCATTAGCAAGCGGCCCTGTGGCTTCAGCTCCAGCTGAGACAGAAAGAAAGAAAGAGAAGAAAGAAAGAAAGAGGGAAACAAACACAACATCTTAATGTTTCAGAAAGGGAATCCATCAGGGGAACAATCTAGATGCAGGTTGGTACCATGAAGAGTTGACAAGCTGCTTAGATCCACACACACACACACACACACACACACACACACATGACTGATTGATTTGATTTGATTTGATTTGATTTGATTGGTTTGTTGGTTAGCTGGTTGGTACTTGATTGGTTGGTTGATTGATTTACCGTTTTTATCTTCTTTTTATCTTCAACTTCAAACACCTGGTCCTGCTTCCATGAAGTGATTAGAGAATTGCTGAACTGCCCGTCCAGATACACACACACACACACACACACACACACACACACACACACACTCCGGCGGACTCACCCAGATCTCCAGCTTGCCGTTCTCCTTCTTGCAGCGTGACGCCAGGGTGTCCAGGGCCACGGTGGCCTCTGACTTCAGCTCGGCCGTCCGGTCCTTCACCATCACATGCATGATGCGCCCCGGGTGGATGTGGGCATCGAACGTGGTGTTCCACGGAGGGTACATGGTGGGCTTCTTCTGCTTGTACACCTGACCCTTCTCTGAAATAAATACATGGAATATGTTACACATTATCAGTCCATGTCAGTCTGTGATCCTGTGTCTTCACGCCTAAATCTCCCTGTTTGTCTTTTCAAAGATGTTGGAGACGTTTTGGGGCTATTTGCTGGTGTCGGATGGGCGTGGCCAGAGGTGAGCAGGTTTGTGGCTATCAAGGTGAGGAGAGCAGCCTGCTAGACAGGTAGGATGCTAGTCAGTTTGCTAGGTTTTCTACACAGCAAACTAGTGGTGCTAGATTATCCCACAGAGTTGATCAGACAGCTCGTCAAGATGAGTGACGAGTGCTGGGGTGGGAACCTGCCCAACACACACTTATCTTTACAACTCATCTTCACAACTTATCCTTGGACTAACCATCAACACCCACCCTGCCCCAATACAGCCACCCACACCCACCCACACACGCGTACACATACTTGTATTGATATAGCTTCTTATATTTCTTTTCCATTATTGTTGTTTTTATACCTTTTTTACACTTATTTTTACCGTTATTTTTACACCTGACTTATCTTGACAACTCATCTTCACAACTTATCCTTGGACTAACCATCAACACCCACCCCGCCCCAATACACCCACCCACACCCACCCACACACGCGTACACATACTTGTATTGATATAGCTTCTTATATTTCTTTTCCGTTACCGTTATTTTTACACCTAACTTATCTTGACAACTCATCTTTACAACTCATCCCTGAACTAACCATCAACACCTAGGTGCGTTATGAAAACACACCAGTCAATTAAATATATGCAATATGAAATGAGTGAAAACCATTATAATAACATCAAGATACTGTAAATGACATAGCACAGAACCAGTTTGCAAAGTTGATCGCATGTCATTTTATATTTTTCCCACAGCTTCATCAGGTCAAGAGGTTATTCCCTGATCATCTCTCACGTTGCCGTGGGTGATGCGTGTAGTTTGCATTACCGGATGGAGGATAAACGGCTCTTAACACTTGCACTGGCACTCTTTATGAGTATTCATAGCGTTAAGAGATTTCCCCATGGCCGGAATCACCTCCTGGCCTTGATAAATGACATCTGCTGATTTCTTTTCTGCAATAACATCCCATATATCCACTTACATAACACCCACACGCCTTCCTGCTGTTTCCACAATAAAGCCCACTAAGCTTTTTCTACTCCCTAAGTGATCTGCAGCCCTCTCTATCATCGGATCACCGCATGTCTGTCCACCGGCACTGCCAGCTGCTGTCTATGCCGATTAAACCACCCAGAGAGGAAAATATGTCTGTTTCTCCCCAGACGCATACATCAGATTGTGTGTGTGGGTTTTTTTTTTTTTTTAGAAAGTTTCCTAGCTGCCTTGTGCAGAGCGAGAGGGTGACATGTTTTGGTCTCAGCCCCTGCTCAGTTCCTGTGTTGTTCTCTGTAAAAGGTGCTGAGGTGACATTTAGACTGTGGTGTGTTTTCATGTCTATTTCAAGCTGCCATATTATAGGAATTCAGATTGTCGTCTATTGATATACAGATTCTTTGGTTCAATTTAAAGTTAATGCATTTTCAAAAAGCAGTCCTTTTTTACACTCAGTTTTAGACCAAATCCAGCAACTGCATCACAACTGCACTAAAATATATTGGATTCAATTATACTAAACAATTGGTAGAATCCGTCCAATCAGGCCGGCTTGCAGCATTTGAACTGGAAAGCCTCCACTCAGCAAGTTAGGAGCTGGTGATGTCGGCCAATCAGGGTCCAGTATTGTGCCCGCGAAGGCTTAGTCAAATTCCCTTTTAACAAAACTACATTTATTTGCAAAACATCATGAAGAAGAGTATTCTTATCCTGCGTCATATGAAAACTGATTAGTATGGGCGGTGTAATACTCCGGTACGGTGCAACCTGTGCCTGGCAGTCACAAAGTTTAAAAAGAGCCTTTAAGGAAAAGCCTTGATGAATGCCTCCTTCTTGAAGATGAAATAAGCGGCACATCGTGTTACAGTCAGCCTCGTCTGCAGAACATCTAGTGCCTGGTAGCCATCTTGTTTTAGCTGCAGTTTCTCAACATCAGCTCTTAATGATTAGACGGTCAGCATGGTGGCAGTGAGCGCTGTCTAAAACACATGGCAGCCCTGAACCTGCACTGATTCTAATGTGACGATTTGATCAGATTCCACATAAGCATGCATTATTATTATTATTAGTAGTAGTATTAGTATTAGTATTAGTATTAGTAGTAGTGTCCTGGATTTCAGTGGTGAGTTGAATACTTTTGAATTTGAATTTGACCCTAATATCAGTAAGTGGGAATCATTTCTATTTCTGCTGAAGTTACTTGGTATAATCTAAAGTGAATCGAAACTAAATGACGTAGTCCTTCCATTAAGTCCGATTACATGAAAAGGGCATGCAGGCAAACACACACGAACGTTTGCACACGCACACACACACACACACACACACACACACACACGCACACGCACACGCACACACGCACACACACACACAGAGCCTCTGTGCGCTGCCTCTTCCTCTGCTACGCTGCAGGACCAGCCTTGTGGTTATAGAAGAGGAAAAGAAAGAGCAGATCCCTCCTCTTTCCTCTTAATGACACACTGTTGTAGCACTACTCTGCAGTCATATTCACCAGTGGTTAAAGATAGTCAAAAGCAGAACTACCACTTCTAGTCTAGTCAATTATCACACTGGGAACTTACTGGTGTGAGTGACCCCGGCCGCATCGACAAGTTTGACAGCTTAAAGATACAAAGGCTGATTGTTTCACGGAGACACACTCACATACGGTACTATACTGTTGTTGTTGTATTCCTTAAGACACAACAGGCCTCCTGCACCACTTTGACTAGTTGATATTTTTGGAGGCAGATACCGATATTTTTTTGTTGTTGCCAATATTCAATATCTTTAATAAACAAAATCAGAAGGGAAGCAGTGTTGCTGGGGAACTTAGTGTAGAACAGTCAGGTGCTCTTTGGGTTATTACTAACACAAACATACTCATGTAATCAAACAACTTGCATCATATGGGAGCTGGCTTGCACACACTCGCACACACACACACACAGACGCAACACACAGCAAGTGACCTGTGTCGACGGCCTCCTTCATGTAGACGGTGCAGTAAGGGTTCAGCACCTCTTCGTGGTAGGCCAGACCCGGGTCTATCTCAAAGCTGGAGAAACCGATCCGCAAGAACGGAGACATGGCTGCAGATCTCCGCCCTTTGACCTCCGGGAAAGTTTACCAAACAACCTCCGGGGGAACCTCGGGAGGGAGTCCTCGGGATGATCCCCTCCTTCAAAACAGTTTTCGAGAGGAGTATCTGTGCCTGATCTGCTGCTGACGTCTGCTCCTCGCCGTCGCCCACCTTTCCTCTACAGCAGCACACGCCGACTAGCCTTTTCCTCCAGAGCAGAGATGGGCTTGGCAGGGGTGGATAGAGGAGGAGGAGGAAGAGGAGAGGAGGAGGAGGAGGGAGGGTTGGGGAGGGCTGTTTTCTGCCCTCGACACTGTCACCCTGTGAAAAGAAGAGAGAGAGCGAGAGAGAGGGAGATGTTTCATCACCGGTGTAGCAGTAACCACAAGAGCAGTATGTTTCTCTTGAAAAACCTAATGCTCTCTTTAACCAAGTTGGGGTCTGAGATGGGGTACCAGGGTCACCCAGGGGTCCTTGAGGGGGTTCCAGGAGGCCCCCAGCAAAATGAAGAATAGTTTAATTTCCCCATCACAGTGTACGCAATTCAATACTGCAGTAAATCAACAACAAAAATCCTCCCATATCATGTGGCAGGTACACAATCCTATCCAATGGGAGCCCGTGGCCACAATGTGCGTCTACTAGGGGGGGGGGTTGAGAGCCCCTGCAGTCTATCCTACCTCAATGCAGGATAACTAGCAGACCTTGAACTAGCCCTCTCAAAACGCCACGCAACTCAAACACAACTGCTCATACCTTCAGGACTCATAAACGCCAGCTGTCTCCCTTGGGAGCTTTGGAGCCTCTCGTGACCGTTAAGATGACTCCGGTTAGTATCGTCAACCGGATAAATAACTATTCGTCTCCTGCAGCACAAACCGCGTTGGACCGAGGCTGCAGCAGACTTGGTGGTGGTCGAGATTTAGTGGCAGTCTCAGTGATATTTGAGGCCTGCCGGAGAGCTCTGCATGTGTGTGTATGTGTGTGTGTGTGTGTGTGTGTGTGTGTCAGCCCCAGTGGTGTACAGGAGAATGGGAAGAGACTATTAATAGAGTTGTAATACTAAACGCTGACCAGGAATACACAAACGGGTGCACAAGTCACTAGTCTTTACCGTAACTCTGACTAACCCTGGGAAATATGTTATGATGAGGATAGACAGACATAGAAAGGTTTGACCCATATGGGTTTTGGAAAGTCAATACCGAAATTGTATTAAAGTTAGCTTGTGATTATAGTTAGTTATTGATGTTTTTAATAGCAAAGAAAATAACATTTCATTTGAGGTTTTACAGACTACAGTTATAATGTGGCTGTAGTCAGGGAGGAGCCTCTAGCATATTGGCAGTGGATGAAACTGACTGGCCGATATCCGATATCCGAGGAATAGTTCACCCCAAAATGAAAATCTATCCTCCTACTCACCCCTGGTTCAGTCGAAACTCCATTGAAGTTCATCGGACCACCAAACACCCATGGTGCCTTTTCCCAAATTATTGAAATGAATGGAGACATCTTTTTACAGCTCCAGAAAAAGTATAAAAACTGTTTTGTGGCCAAATAATTGCACTGTGGGTCCGAAAGTCCAATATTTACCTTTGGATATTGAGAAAAATATAGAAGATAATGAGGTAAATATTGGTAAATATTGGACCCACAATGCAATCATGTACTTTCATTTTGCAGTGAACTACCTTTAAAAATAAAAGTCTGATGTTGGCTCAATATGTTGACAAACCAATATATCGGTCTAATCCTGAAGGAAACACAGACAAACACACTGTCATAGAGGTTTCTATTCCTAAATGCAATATATCCCATCTGAAAAGAGGCTGATCATCGAGTCTGCATCTACCTACCATGTCCTTTTAAAAGTACCACAATATGCTCTAAATTGTTTTGGACTAAGTCGTTGTGTCGAGTAGTTTCATCACTTTTATTTTTCCAATGGTGCATATCACACAGATTTAGGCACAATGAGACTGACATTGGTATTGACACCCAACATCCCACACACACTCCTACCCATGTAGTTATACCTGCTGAAATGTGCAGCCCTCCCTAACAGCCTCTTCTGCAGTTTGAACCTGTTCAGTAATCCTGCGACAATGGAGGAGGAGTAAAGCTTCCTGTGTTTGACTTACAACTATGTAACCACACTTCCTGTCCCTGGGCCTTATTGTTGCTTCACAGGTGGGGCTCCGCCAAAAGAGAGATTAAGAAACACCACTATATTTAAAACATAATTACCCCTGCAGTTAAAAAGGCGGGGAAAAATGGCAAAAAAAAAAGACGACCAAAATAGAAAATACTATTTCGTATTTTTTACTAAAGTAAAAAGTATTTTTTACTTAAGTAGAAGTGAAATTTCTGGTGCTAAAATCTACTTAAGTAAAAGTAAAAAAGTAGCTCATTTAAAATGTAGTTATTGAGTTACGCCATTGATGTTTCTTCTGCTATTAGCTTTCCAACTAGCTAGCGAACTAGCTAAACAACAACCAGGCTAATAATACAGTAGCTGGATGGGTGGCTTTTTGGCTATCGTGGATAAATGTGACAATTTCATTTTTAGATAACTTAACATTTCTTCCACATACGTGTGCAGGATTGATGCAGATGTAATGTTTTGCCAGTTTCTGATGCCATGCTTATGGATATATATATATACTTATATATATATATATATATACTTGAGTCAAAACATACTCAAGTAAAAATCTAATTACTGACTTTAAAAGATATTCAGAAAAGTACACACAAAAAGATACTCGATTACAGTAAGAAAAGTAAATGTGTTACTTCCACCCTTGCATGGGTTTTAATATGTTTTAATATGCTATGACACCCATTATTCTACCGCTGTTGAACTGAGGTTATGATGAAATGTAAGCCGTGTGGTGACGTCCACTGTTAGCTAATAGGGATTTCTTCAGGGATCTTTGCCCTCTTTCTTTCTCGTACAGAAACCATACGTAAGTGGATTTAGACGGGACCACACAGGGGTCATTGTTAAACCAAAGGCGCTGATCTGTCATTATAAAACCCACTATTCCTGTTTTGAACCGCAACAACGGCTCATGAGCCTGTAAATCAGCTGCTGATCAGTCATGATCAGAATATAATACAATAAAGATGAGTAATCGTCTATTCTTCAACTTCCCCTTGATCTTTCGAGATGAATTCTGTATCACTTTATAGATGGTCAGCAACAAAGAATATTACTACTGTCCCTACACATGCACTTGTGTGTGTGTGTGTGTGTGTGTGTGTGTGTGTGTGTGTAGGATGCACCAGGGTGGCATATGAGTAGGTGTATTCACTTTAACCACCTAAGGGTACTCAAATGCCACCTCACCCACACAAACACACACACACACACACACACACACACACACACACACACACACTCACAGTCAGAGGAAAGGTCAAGTACAATGACCAGTGTGACCAATGCCAGTGTGACCTTTTAGAAACCTTTCATCTAGGAGGGCAAAGTCAAACAAGCCTCCCACCAAACCCTCTGTTCTGCGTACCATCGAAGGGGTGTGTGTGTGTGTGTGTGTGTGTGTGTGTGTGTGATTTTTGAAGTAGCCGAGAGAGTAAGGGTCTCTTTGTTGTTATTGACAGAACCCACTGACTGGCTGTAGGTTTAACAAGAACCCGGACACTCCAGGTGTCGTTGAAGTGGTCATTCATTCAGATACCGACCACAGTAAAAGGATGTAACCCTGGGCTTCACCACAGGCTCTGTGTGGTATGAAGCATGAATACCAACTTGTACTTATTTTCATCATTTATTGATACCCCAATCAATAATATCTCTGTGGTTCTAAATAGGCCTACTGCTATAGGGGAGACCAGGGATGGTTGTGCCACTTTCAATTCCACCAATCATGGTAGAAGCATGGTAGAAATCATGTGATAAACTGTGTAGATGCTCATTTCAGTCCCAAGCCCACATGTAGAAAGGAAAGAGGTTCTGAAACTGGCAACTGATTGTAAGTAATTTGGGTGGGAGTTGTTGTTAAACTTGATTGATTTCTTTACTTTTCTTTTCTTTTTTTTATTTACTTTAGTTAATGCATTCCCCACGGGTGTTACATTTTACCCCATCATGTCTAACCCAGCGTTTCGCTCCCTTTGCCTTGGAGATGTTAAAACCACTCACTTTAACAACAGACACTTTAACAACCATCCCAAATTTCCCCTACTATAATAGCGGGCTCATACATTTGGAAACAGAAACACACTAAAATAGCAGCCACATTTGAAATGCACTGTGTATGCCAAAGATGTACACCTTTTTTTGGTTATTGCGTATTCCTTTACTCAACTGGACATGGACATAATCGCCTAACACTCTTCTACTTCTGTCATTCTGGACCAAACTATTTCACCTCAAGCATATTAGGTTTCCATCAGGAAGCACATGACATGTAGAACACAATCCCTAACGTTACAATGTAAAAGCTGTAGATCACCAAAACGGCAAATAGGCTGCTATTCTGTGCTCAACAGCCAAACCCGCAGAACAAAGTGGCAATAGAGAAAACACAGCGGCACTAACCTGCACGAGACAACAACGTCCAGTCAAGTTGAATGTCCAGAAAAGTTGCGCTCCATCTGGACATTTCTCTCATGTCAGAGTGGAGTTGGTAGACGGTTTATGATGCGATGCTGCCCTAATGCACACCTACTGTCGGAAATATGAGGATTATGAGGAACGCGCGCGCGAACGACTCAACAAAGTTCCAAATACAAACTAGGGAAGTTTGATTCTTTTTAATTGTATGATACCCGTAGTAGTAAATGAATCAATATATCGATTACATGTGTGATTTGCTCCTCTCCTCCAAGTAACTTGTCTATTTCGCAAGTTGGATATTTGCTCTTACGAGGAGACATTGAAAGCACCATAAAGCAGTTCCGCCCCTCTAACCACGCAGCGTCTATGAAACATCTTTAAAAACTGTCAGACCAACAAAAGGCACTGACGTATTCTTTTCCAACATCCCTAACGTAAAGTCGCTATAATCTGCCTGTCCTAATCCTATATGGGAACCTCTAGTGTGTCTGTGGTACTCAAAAGACAGTTTACAGGGACATTTGGTACTTTTATGTCATGTTGTGTCAGGCACCATGATCCTATAATATCCACATAGGATATTAAAATAGTTTATAGGTCTGTTGTGATATGTGTATGGTTGGTGTCAGTACTGTACATGTCTGGTCAGTCACTGGTGATGATTATTCACCGGACAGTTTACAGTTCCAGTTGTGCCTGAGGAGCTGAAACAGACAGATCTGGAATCAGTATCATCTTTTAAAATACTTCTCAGTTTTGTAAACTTGCCTTCTATTGTTATTGAATAATTTTTTTTACTAACATATTGTTTTACACTCTATTACACACTATTTTATGAGTCTAGTGTATTCTCCTTCTGCTTTTATTATTATTATTATTATTATTATTACTATTATTATTATTATTATTATGCCCTTTTCCACAAGATGGTGACATTTGACCATGGCTGCTGACCAGGAAGGTCTGTTAAAAACCATAATCCATAGGCAGAGTGAAGTAGCCCATCCTCCTTCTCTCTTGCTCTTAAGGGCAGAACAACCCATATAGAACAGGCCTTATATTCCATATTTTATATATATATATATACTGTACTGTCTTCAGCCCAATGCATGCTGGCATAGTCTCCACTCTTGAATCATAAATGAGATACGTTTTACTTCTAAAATCCATTTTCCCTGGAGATCTACTGTGTATCCATGCACAAAAAGGATATTTTGTGACTCACCAGACAACAACAGGAACACAACCCACACAAAAAAATACATGTTTTTTTGTCTTTTTTTTCATGTGCCTTCCATGATGTACTGTACTACTGACAGGGGAACACATACTGCACACAAAGAATTACCAGTTTGTTTAATCACATCAAATCTTGTTATATATGTTTCCGTATATATATATGTATGTATGTATGTATATATATATATGTTCCACACAAAGTTGACTCTCAACCTCTCAAGATGTAACAGTTTGCATTTCTTCCACCAGGAGGTGCCAGTGATCATCTAATAACCTCTGGGTATGCAGGCAGTGCTTTTTAGGTGGGCAATGTTGCTTGCAACATGGGAAGGGACATGTAACTAGAGAAAGCAACGGCAGCAATTTGGGACAAACAGGTTGGTGATGAGAGTTATTGTCAGGTAAACCTGTACATGTCCACATGACCTGCCTGTGACTGTGACCATGGCCTGGAACCAGTTCTCCCAGTGTGCCAACCAGTTCAGAGGCAGAAAAAAAGCACACCGTGAAACACAAGTGAGGAGATAAGATAGTGCAGATAACGCAGCACATGCCTGGCTGCTGGCCACCTCCACCTGGGCTTTCGTTTTTCCCTTTGCTCTCTCAGATTACAGATATCTACCGTGCCAGATTTTCATCGCTGTCTTTTTTTTTTTTAATATGAAATTCATATCAAGGCTTTACTGGCAGGCCTGTGTGTTAATTCAGCAGAAATGTGTGATGAGGACACATCCTTTCCCTTACGGCTCAGTATTTAGCACCTTAAAGTGTTTCTCGGCCCCAGTACTCAGACAGCGCACACACACACACACACACACACACACACACACACACACACACACACAACAACTCATAATTACAAATTACAATTCCCACAGAGGAGAATTATAATACAATCCATACAAATTGATTAGAAGCAGTGAGGAAAACCCCAGATGTCCACGTTAGTCCATGTTAGTACAGTGCTAGTGCGCTACTGTATTGCACTGTAGTGTAATGTGGGGCTTAGGAGAACATTTCATGGGAGCCGTGTCACCCCGAGGCACAGAACAGCGAACAGTCCATTAAACAGTCAAATACTGAAAGCGTCGCATGACAGTGAGTAACGCTCTTGTCGCACGTCTGCAGCTCCCTCCCCTCGCAAACCCGACACTACTGTAGCGTTTTTAAATGCCACTATATCACAGTCTAGTTAGTGGTGACACCTTGGCATAATCACCGAAAACAAACGAGACCCCGGTGGAGGTGATGGGTAGCTTCTATCTAGTTTCTCAACGTTAAAACCACATTTCCCATAAACCCTGTTGTTCGCTGTCCCCTCCTCCCCTCCCTGCAGTTTAAAAGTTGTTATTTCATCTGGCCTCAGGCATTTAAATCCTTCTTATCGCGACCTTAAGGCGACCAAAGCCTCCGCAGGGCTCTGGGACGTCCCTTCTGGAGCTAATACCGAAACGCCCCAGAAGAACTCCTGCACTGTTTTTTGACTAGCATGTTGGACGTGATTTTTCCAGCAGACCTTTCATTCCGTCCACCATCTTCCATTGCCAGGAACTCTGAAAGTTTTAGCTCCGTTCATGTTGGAAGAACTATTTTCAAACGTCAGCAAACCTTCAGCAAGATTGATGCCGACACAACTTGTTCATGCCAAGTGACAGCATCATCCAATTTGCTGCACGTATATGGAAAATCACATGTCAATATGATAGTATAGGGTTTCCTTTCAAGCACTGAATGTAAAAAACATAATCTGAACTTTTGCAATTGTGAGCGTGAAACACTTTTTCCTTATCACGTCAGCTAGTCAAAAATCTTTCCGTTTCAGTTTTGTTCCTCGCTCAATGGCGAAGGTTGATACCCCATAAACCATGACTCAGGACCTTTTCTGAATCTGTAGCAGCCACTCTTCAATTTGGCATAGTCTCAATCCAACAAGCAACACTTATTCCAATAAAATGTCATCTTTTAGAATCGGTTCGCCTGTTATTCCAATAATCTTCTTCCAACCAACGTGGTGGATTGGATGAATGGCAAATTGAAAACCGGGTCTGTCGATGTCGTGTCGATGTCGTGACGATAAGTAAGGCCACATTAAATTGCAAGACCTTTTTTTTTTGGAACATCCTTCATTGTGTTTTCAAGTGCACTCTGTTTATTTTCCAGATACAAATACATTTTTCCTCTTTCTTTTCCCTTTTGGTGCATTCAATCGGACATACTCTCACAATATAAACAAAACAAGGCAGTCTAACTTGGAGCGCTCCTTCCCCACTCTCCACCCCCACACTGATGACGGCTTAACATTATACCCATATTCAGAATGAGCAATAAATAAATTAATAAACTAGTAACGAATAATGTGTAAATCAAAATGGTGTGAAAAACAGGCAAGTGCTGGAAGAACAGCGCCCTCTTCCTGTTTTGCGCCGTAAAGCAATCCAGCAGATTTCCCTCCAAATCCGACCCGGTGGCGCACAATGTAAAATGCAGTGTAGTGGCTGCCAGTCTTCTCTCAGTCTTGTTTGTCTACGGTAATTACACTAAAATGAATGTGGTGATGATTTATTGATGAAAAAGCTGCACATAGCACCTTTAATAACCTTTTTGCACCCAGTCTGCCACCAGCAATTAGCAGCAAAACAGCATTTGACTTTGACAGATGTCTTTTCTTCCAATATAGCTAGATACCACACGTGATGGATTTTGAAATTAATGTCAGGAGAAAACCCTACATCATACATTTTAGTACTTTTAATCTGCACGGCGCTGTTTGATTTCTACACACTGTGCTTTCTGTTTTCTGAAATTACCCTGGTTTCTGGTCAGATGGTGCATTTGATATTGTTTCTTTGGAGAGTCCCTGCGTAGGCGGTTTATCAGTTTGTTAAGTAACTCTGCCTTTAACTATTTGGTAATATAAAAATTTACAGTCAAATTGTGCAAATGCAGATTGGTGATGAAAGTCTACAGTGTATTTAAATGGATGGTATTTTCAATGGACCTCAGACCTCTTTTAAAAGCAACACTTTTGGCTCCGCTCAGATAAATCATTCTCAATTTGAGTTAGAGGAAGGATTAGAGAGAGAGAGAGAGAGAGAGAGAGAGAAAGAAAGAAAGAAAGAGGGAGAGAGAGAGAATGGAGGGTATGTAATTGTAAAACGTTATTCCTTTGTACAGAGCATCGATACGGGACTGAGGGACGGAGCCTGTACTCTTTTTTTTTCTTTTTCTTTTTTTTTACACACGTTGCCATGGAAACCAGCCCAGCAGCCAACCAGCTGCTGCAAGAATCCACAGAAATTCCTCCAATCCCCCCATCCTCCACACACACACACACACACACACATACACACACACACACACACACATACACACAGAGAGACACATACACCCTTCTCTTCACATTCATATTGCATACCAGCACATGGATTATTGTAAGGCAACCAGGTTTACTGAGTGGTTGTTGCACAGTAAAAAGAATGAAACCTCTGCACAAGAGAGCAGAGGAAACACACACACACACACACACACACACACACACACACACACACACACACACACACATTCTACCTGAGTAGCACACACACACACACACACACACACACTTTCGCACACACTTGGGGTGCAGAGAGCTGCTGCATAGCCAAAGTGTGACATGGTGGTATGCCAGTTGACAGAGAGAATGGAGAGCGATAGACGTGAGAGGAAATGAGTCAGCTATTTCAGAAAAACTAACCACAAGTTTCTTATGCTGGGAAACCGAAATTCACCAAATTTCCCAGGGTGCAAAGAATAATTTAACTTGTAGATGCAGGATAAGGGAGGCAAGCGTTCATAAAGAACAGGCAATGTTTGACCCATGCAAAAATACAAACACACACACACACACACACACACACACACACACACACACACACACATTGCATGCACATATGCACAGGCATGCACACACCCATGCACACAAATAGAGCATGATAATTGGAATATGTTGCGTTAAACATCTGGGCTGAATCCTCGCTCTCTGGCATATAATACAGTTCAATACAAGAGAATAATTGGTGCCAGCAAAATAAAAGAGAAAGAAAGAAAAAAGAGAGAAAGAGGGTAAATTAAAGTGTTGGAGGGTTGGTGGTAAGATCCGACTGAAATGGCTTTTCAAAGATTGATATTTTTGTACTGAAGCCGATATATTGTGCCGATATTCAATATCTTTTTTTTCCAAAGATATCAAAAAATGCCAAAAAAAAAAAAAAGTATTCAGTGTTTCTTCCTGAATTGTATTCTTGTCAGGGTGGAAAAAACCCTGAATCCTCATTTAGACCCTCATGGGACACTAAAACCACCTATTGAAACCCAGACTAAATTCTTTTAGGGTTAGCAGACCCACCTCCTATTCAACGGTAGGGAAACTCGGGGATACATTATTGCCTTTAAATGAAGAATTAATGTCCAAAAAAAAAAACTATTATTGAAGAATTACATGAATAAATAAAATAAAATGTCACCACAGGTTTTACAGACTGTTCTCATGTCGCTGTGGTCAGGGGGGAATCTGATCATTTCGGCGGTGCAGGACACGGCTGGACACACAATATTTAATAAAAGGCCAACATCGACCATATCGGTCTAACCCCGGTTGGTGCAGCATGCTGATGTCTTGTCTGTGACTCCGGCGGGGTTTTGAATTTCCCTGACGCAAGTGAGGAGGGGAGGAAGAAAGCTTCAGCCGGTGACCTTCCAGAGACGGGCCTCGACCGTCGACACAGCTCTGATCTCACGTTACTGACAGACCTCCCCCCCAGGGCCACCGTAAAACACACACAAACACACACACACACACACACACACACACACACACACACATCTATAGCCAAGCCCCCCCATGCCACCCACTTTGATAGGACAACATGAGATTACTGTCTCTGATAATCCACTCAGCCTGCTGGACCAGTGGCATCGCACCACTGACTGGGGATGGAGCTTATTTTGAGTGGCAGGTACGATGTTCCTGGGACTTTCTATTGGTTTTCTGTTGATCTGTTTAGTTTCCAAGTGGTGGCGTTTTCCCCTGGTGTTTATTATAGCTCTGACCTCCTGACACCGTAAGGCTTCCAGTGGGGATTGGACTGATATATGGAGACGATATCGCCCTTTTACATAAAAATCAGATCCGGTCCTGTCAGTGTGATCCACCTCTGATATGATGGATATGAGTGGATCAATGCTACACTGGTTGTCTGTTGGTCCTTAACCTGAATTGATAGTAATGCAACATTTTGATATTTCAATTAAACTTATTCAGTTGTAGTGTCCCATGATGGTCTAAAAGCTGTTTCAGAGGCTTTCCCATCCTGACAAGAATACAATTCTGGTTTAAGCACCGAATCCTTGTAATTCTTTGGAGGTTTTTGGCATGAAAACAGTAAAATCTTATTGTATTGAATGTATCAGCATAAAATATCAGCACATTATCGGCTATCAACAGCTTCAGTCCAAAAATATCGGCATCAGCCTCTAAAAAACCCACATCAGTCGCCCCTTACATGGTGCAGGGGATTCAAGCAGCCTGCACCCTCCTTTCAATTCCATTTTATGTCTGAGGAAAGACACATTTAATAGCTCTCATCCCGGTGTGTTGCGCCGTTCACCTTGAGACACTCATGAATTTTTCCTAACTTTTGTTTAGACCTGCGCTTGGCTTACCGGCAGAGCCGCACACATCAATAAATAATAGCAGTGAATCAAAGGTGATCCCCGGGTGTAATTGGAGACCAAGTCGTCCAGTTGACAGAATACGTGCAGGCTATCATTCAAAATTTGCCTCTTCTTTTAGTGTTTCCTATGTCAAAGTGGGCGAGTTTCCACATACTCGGCCGACTCCCAATTATTATTTCTTGTTTTTTTATTCCCTCCCCCGCCGCCCACCCACAGCACCAAAAACACACTTCTTTCTCCCCGCGCCGCTCCCGTCGTGTCCCAGCACTCTCCTGTCTTTTTTCAAAGGAGCAATTTATTTCCATTTTTATCATTTCATCCATTCCCCCAATGATAACATCAATGAATACATTACCTTTTGAAAGAGAGAAGAAGAGGGCAAAAGAGATGAATTTACACCCTCTCTCTCTCTCCCTCTCTCGCGCGCGCGCGTTCTCTCTATCAGATGTATGCCTCGCATGGTGGAGCCAGGCATATGGAAATGGAGCTGTAGCAGATGGAGGGAGTCCCAGAGGCAGTCCAGATGACTAATGAATAATGAACAATAGAGAGGGAACTGTTCTGTCGTATAAACAGAGGTGTGATGTTAAAGATAGGCCACCATTCAGCCCCTGCTAAACATTAATCAATAGTGAATCGTGTCGCAGTGACTGGAATCACATGAGCGCGCCTCCACTCAGACGTCTATTAGCTTATCAAAACCTCAGTGAGTGCATAATTTATGAGACATGCCTCGCCGGATTCAGATTGGGATCTATCGATGCAGAGGGACGGGCTGGATCTCCTGGTGCAATTTGGATGAAATAAATGCAGATTATTCCTGAGGTAGAGAAGTTTGGATCCCATCTGTAGGAGTGCAACCATGCAGACTGTTGTGTTAATGGAAAAAGTCCACGGGAAAACAATCATGCATCTCACATTCATGGGTCTCTTTCGTTATTTGGTGTATTTTTCTGGCCAAACGTAAACAACCCCTCAGAATCAAAGCAAGGTCTCTCTTTCTACACCAACGTTCAACAATCATACAGGGAGAAATCCATCAGAGAGGAGGACAGTAGCCAAGACAGACCAGAATGCAATGCAGTAGCCAAGATAGACCAGAATGCAATGCAGTAGCCAAGATAGACCAAAATGCAATGCAGCCACAAGACACTCTCGCTTTCTCTTGATTAGAAAAACTTAAGTTCTTGCTCTCTCTCCACCTACACATATAACTCACAGATGAAAGGAACACGTTCAGGCACATACCACTATACCACTATAGTCAAAAGGCATTCTGGGAAACGGAGGAACTCACTAATTGAAGCAGAAGTCACTGACTGAACAAACACACTCCTGGAATGCGTTGAACATCACAGATTGATGATACATGAGGGGTGTTTTCCTTTAAGATGCTGAAAGTGAAGTAGTAGTAGCGTTCATCATCATCGTCCTCATCTTCATCTGACTGCTCGCTCTCTGTCTGGCCTTTGAAGACCTGCATGCGTTCCCACGACCTAGATCGCAAGACTGCAATGCAAGGGATGTTGTGTGTGAGAGCTAGAGAGTTATGGTTAACCATACACACAGACACAGCCCCGCCCCCCTCGCCTCCAGCAACCCCACCCACACACATACTGAGGTTACCTTGATCCAGCTGTGTCCTGTCACACACGGTCACAAAGGGTGTTGAGTGCGAATTGTGTTTTATTTTTGTTTCTTTTGGTCAGGGGGCAGCAGGAGGATTTAGTTCTACTCTTTGAATCCCCTGCACTGGAAAGAAGTTTGACCGATAAGGGCTTTTGAAGGTCGATACTGGCGTCTATTTCCAATTTGACCTCTCTATCTAACTGTTTTCAACATTTTTTATTCTGTAGGCGTGACTGACCTTAGTTTTTACTCACTTTTTGGTAGATACCTCCCACTGCTCACTTGCATTTTGTGAGGAATGAAAAATCTATTGTATGCAATTTGTATCAGTATGACTTTTCATCTTTATGGGTTTTTGAGGGCTGGAACTGATATTTTTGGATTGAAGCCTCCAATTTTCTGGCGATATTAAAAATATCTTAAACAATTTTCACATCAAACAAATCCCAAAATTACAAGTATTCAGTGTTTTCCCCAGAATTATGATTCAGGTCAGGGTGGAAAAGCCCTTATTCATGCATTTTTGCATTGATCAATTCTACAACAAATATGTAATCAATCAAACTGCATCATATCCATCATATCAGAGGTGGACAACACTGACTGGCTGATATCTAACATCTAACATCAACAAACTGCTTCAGTCCAATCCTACTAATGACACTATATAGTCTTTTGAACAACTTCATTCTTAACTTCACCATCCTCATCTTCTTCTTCTCTCCGTCTCTCTCCATCACATCAGAGGTGGATGAACTGACTGCCCGATATTGGATTTTTAATAAAAGGCCAATATCATCAAACCACAAGACCTCAATTGGTCTCTCTGCCTCCTCTGATGGATTTTTCTGAAACATTGAAACACTGAAACATTTTCTGATATCAAACTCCATTGTAGCTGCTGTAAATATGATGTCATGTCATCTACATTTACACCACGGGAATAAGAAAAAATACACCAAATACACCAAAATGTTGTGACCCAAAAATACAACATCACCAATAGCTATTTTTTTTGTTGAAGTGTTTTAGGGTGGATCTTTCCTTTAGCCCTGGTCGGGGAGGAACCTCCATCGTATCAGAGGTAGGCAACATGACATTTTTAGTCAAAAAACAATATTAGCCCAATATATCGGCATTTACATCCATGTAGCCCAGTGAACCCAAACTGAAACAGTTGAAATCACAGCAAATGAATAAATGAAACACGACAAATTAAACGGCGGCAACATAAATTCAGTGATGCCGTCTCCTCTCATTCAGGGCTTCTTTTAAATGGCTGTTTACCCCTCCGCTGTCATGACTTACTTAGTCTGTATTCCCATACAACAGGGGAAAATCATGCAAAGCGGACGTTTGATATGAGGTTGCCAGGCAACAGTATAAGGTAGCAGCTTTTCAGAGTGACTCAATACAAAGTGTCAGAGTTGGGAAAGCGTGTGTGTGTGTGTGTGTGCACGTGTGTGCGAGTGCTATTGAATTAATTCAACTGCACACACACGGATAACTGGTGAGGCACGACACATCTCGCTGCTCAATACTCTCTGGATTCACAGGCTTTATGAATTTCTATTAGATAATGTTACACGGAGAACATTGCAAATGAATCAGCAGATCGGGTCATGTACTGCACGCATGGCTAACACAGCATTACCTCCAATTACGGGTCTACATGAAACAGCCATTGCCACATGGGGGGTAATTGCTTTTAGTGCTCCATCAGGAACCGTTGTGCCGATTGATGGTAAATTACTAATGACTGTATCATGTATATATAACGTTTTATGTTAAGCATGCTGGGATTCTCAGATGTTGGTTTGTGAGTGGTTCATATTTCAGTTTGACAAACCAACACTCTCCTGAGGACGAAGAGGTGATTCCCCTTCACTGCCAAATTTTATTTTCCTTTTCCCCCCTAATTTTCTATTTTGCCCCCAAGATCACTCATAAGGAGATTAATACAAGGGTGTCCGTTGGGCATGGCAAAGAAAATGTGATCTTATAGTTTTTATTGTTGTGATGGAGCAAAAATCTATTTGGAAGCTACAACAAAAAAATCACATCAGGGGAAAAAAAAAATCACGTTCAGGACTGATGATTTAACATTGACCAAATAATAACATCTTGTCAGTCAGCAGCTGCTCTAGTGGGTTTAAGCGGGTTTGGATGTTTTGGTGGTAAATAGTATTTGCTACAGGGAGTTTGCCATAGCTTAGAGTTTAGTGAATCGTCACCCCTGGATTAACATGGTGCAATATTGCACACAAATCGATTCAGTTGTGACTCCTAATGGTGGAGGTAAATGGTCCTAACTGGCTGGTTTACTGCTCGTCTTGACAGATATATCAGCCTCCTTTTGTTCCACAGTGAGTTTCTGCATTACTGTGCAATGGTTCACTGTTAACCACAGCAAAGTCTGCCTGAGACTTCCTACATCACACACGCATGAGAGAGCAAGAGTTAACCCTTAATACGCCTTACAGTATATGGAGCTCTGCTCTGCAACGCTGCATGGCAGTACTATTAGTAGAAGCAACAGTAGTAGTAGTTATAGTAGTAGTAGTAGTAGTAGTAGTAACAGTAGTAGTAGTAGTAGTAGTAGTAACAGTAGTAGTAGTAGTAGTAGTAACAGTAGTAAGAGCAGTAGTAGTAGCAGTAGTAATATAGTTGTAGTAACAGTAGTAGGAACAATAGTAATGGTAGTAGCAGCAGTAAGAGTAGTTGTAGTATTAGTATTACTTTATTAAACAGACTTACATATATATTTAAATATAGAGGAAATCTGTTACGTATTTATTACATATTTGTGCAATATGTAGAACTATAACTACCCATAATTCTCCATTAAATATCTGTAAAATAGGATCCAGTCTTAAGATATTGTGAACCACTTCAGTTACCCATGATCCTTTTAGGTCTTTTGTGTGCTATCAATCGTTTTGATAGCACACTAAGTTGCTTTGATAACTCACCTTTTCATTTTCTCAGTTGAGTGAAAAACCACCCAGCAGTCGTCCAAGAGCGATGTGTGGCAGCTGACTGTGTAATAACAAATAACGTAATAACTTGTCAAAATAAAATGTCCCTCTAAATGGATCCATAAAGGAATAAAGTTGTAAATTGCAATTTAGTGTACTAACAACTTCAGACTGATATTGTAATAATTAAAACCCGTCATAAAGAAATTATTGCCGGTTACTGTAATAATGAGGCCTTATTACATCTTTTACCCAGATGCAACACGGCAACGCTCCCATCATGGGGAATGAGTGTACAGGACAATAACAAATAAAAATCAGTAGAAATTTATTTTCTTATTTATCAAAAATATCTGCAACACATTTGCATAGATGGACACAAAATAGCTGACATGATTATTTCATGTGATTGTAACAATGAGAAGTGAGCACAACTGGGTTCAAATAAATTAGAGGGTTAGTTTTTCTGACTCAAAGGCGTGGACGGCTTGTGTTCTTCCTCTAGGAGCACAAACTGAAATGGAAATCTAAAGAAATGTGGCTCATTGGTTTCTATTTGTGAAATAACTTAATAAACATCCTTCCAGGGTTTTGTTTCAAATGAAAAGAGAAGGACTTACTGTCGACATTATGCTATATCCATTTCATTTTTTTTCTCTACACCCAAATAGATAAATTACTCCTCATAAATAAGGATAACAATAAATATCTCAAATATATTACTTCTTGGGTTGTTAAATATCTTCCCATTATATTTTATCAGAAACCAATGACCTCACACAAAAGGGGGAAATTTATAATAATCAATAATAACTTAAATGCGATGATGCTTCCTCTAATAAAATGTCTGGAATTGGAAAGCAATGATCCAAAAAAAAAAAAAAAAGAAATTCAAAGAAAACGTCTTCTGAAACAAGTCCTCAGCGTCTCAAAACTTCTTCACAGATTTGTAAAACACACGGAGCGACTCCATTGCGTTTTGCTCCTGCCATACCCGGCAGAGGGAAGTTCATGTGGGTACCGCATCTCGCCTTCCAGAAAGTAATCCTTCGTCTCCTTGTAGGCAAGCATCCTCCACGAGCCACTCTGCTGTCACGTACCCGGTGCTTTCCAATGTGACCACTCCAAAAAAAAATAAAAAAATGTCCTCCTTCCAATTTGGAAATCCACAAAAAGTCGACATTTCAAAACTCTAAATTCCCAAGGGCCTGAAGTAGTCCGGAGTCTTCCCACTCGGAGACACCTAGTCCATGATTTCCCTGTTGCGGCCACCAGATTCCTCTCCACCGGAGGACCGACTGGACGGGTGACCAGCGGGTGAAATGTGTCGGCGCACCTCGGGTCAGTTGGCGAACTGTCTGTAAAAGGCAACTTTGACACGCTCTATCTGGTGGCACAGTTTGATGGCAGGGCCGAGCTTCAGGTCCATACACTCCTGCACCGTGGGCAGAGTGAGCAGCAGCAGGGCCTGCCCGTCGATGTCCTGCAGACAGGAGGACAGGCATACAAAACCATGCGGTGGAAGAAAGAACGAAAGAGTGAGTAGGAAGTAAGGAAGGAGAAGAAGAAGAAAACATGGCATTACAATCAATTCAGCATAAGGGCTTCACAGACAACCAGTGATCAATCCTGCAGGAAATATGTAATCAAACAAACTGGAAAATGGAAATAAATTGCTCCTCTGAAAAAGGCAGGCGAGCACTGAGGCACAACGGGGTGTGTGTGTGTGTGTGTGTGTGTGTGTGTGTGTGTGTGTGTGTGCGCGTGTGTACCTGTTCCTGGAAGATGTTGGCCAGGGAGGCACAGTCAGTAGAGTTGATGAATTGGACGACTTCGTCTACGCTCCACTCCAGAGGGTTCCTCTCCAGGACCAGCTGACCCTCCTCCTCCACCCCCTCCACCTGACACACACACACACACACAGGATGAAAGATCACTGAATCACATAGAACATCAATGTGTGTGTGTGTGTGTGTCTCATTTTCCAATTACATTTTAGTCATTTTGGTGACCCTGTTTCCACCAGGCATCAACAGGTTCTGCCTATCTGATGTAGCTGGATCACATTCACACCTGACATTAAAATGCATCTCAAGTATCCACGTTGAAATCTGATTTCTCTTTCCCCTCAGCAAAAACGGAGACTGCTAAACAAGCACGAGTAAACACCTCGTCTCACTTGTCCCCATCCACCAGTATCCTGACAGTCCATTATTGACGAGTATGTTACTATCTGATCCGCCTGCGGTTTGTTTTCAGTGGATTCAGAGGAGAAACATTGCATTTTGTGTCCGAATGCGTCCACCTCCAGAGGGTTTGGGTTATTGGATCTTTAACGCCTCATTTTTGCTGTATTCCATTATAATCTGATCACCCAGCAAGCATGTTGGCGGAAAGGGGATCTTACAATTAGTCAGCAAAGAGGGGATTTCTCTCTGATCACAGCTAGTAAATAGGTTTTTATTACGGGAGGGTGTGGGAGGATATTACTTTATCTTCAGGGTGTCAGTGTGTAAAACTTGGACTGAAACCTGCCTCACCCTGCCTTAAGGAGCTGATAACCCACCTACAAGAGTTTCATTACTCTGGGTTTCAGTGTATAAATGCTGCTTCCATCCTGCAAAGAATACATTTCTGGGGGAAACGATGGATGCGTGGAACTTTCTGGCATGGAAACGGCCAAATTTAGACATATTGACATATCTGCACAACATACAGGCTACCAGCAGCTTCAATCCAAAAATAAGTGGCCATTAGAGGGCAATTTGCAAAATTGCCAATTTGTCTTAACAGCAACATTACAGACCACAGCCAAATGTGATCTGACTTGGGAACCCCTTCGCAAATACATCTAATGTTAAATGTCAGATGGTTTGTTCTTGTCATTTATCAAATAAATGTTTCAATGTTTTATGCTTCTATTCCTCCTTTGATTTCATGACTGTAACTGCATGATCCATGGGTGTATTAGGTCTGACCAGAGTTAACCTGCCTCATGCTGGTAGTGACTGTGTGTCTGGCTGCCAGTCACATTACATTGTCTCTGTTTGTAAACCGGTTCATCTGCTCCACCGTGTAGAGAAGTGAACCAGCTGGACATTTAGCTTGGACATTTAGTCCCGATAAAGAACCTACATGCATGAATCCACCATTGGTCTCTCGGTTCCTCTTCCTGTAATTCACTATATGAATAAGTGTGCTGGTGTGACAGGGCTTTGATCTGGTGTACTCCAGACACTGTACAGGAATGTTTTAATACATAAAGGCTCGTTTATCACAATTACAATTACACAATTAAAAATGTTTGTTTGACATTTGTGTATACATTCCCAACTGATGACAGAAATATTATAATACACTCAAAAGGAATGGAAAGGAAAAAACAAAAATAAAATATAGTATAATATCTCATTTTTCTATAATTTCCATTACATTTTCCCAGTATAAGAGATCTTTATAGCTTATCTTTATAGTAGTGGGGGAGTTTGAAACCTATCCAAATTTGAAGCCTCCCTTCCTGAGTGTGTTGCTCAAGGACACTTCGACAGGACACGTGACTGACGGACGCTGGACCTGTGTCCTTTCCATTACGGGACAGTCTCTCTAACCCCTAGGCCACCCTGCTCCTCCCTCTCACCTGCATGTCCTGTCCTTTGGGTGGCTGGTACTTGTTGTTGTTCTGGCTGTAGGCGGACAGGGAGCGGGTGGACCTCCTCCGGCCCTCAGGACCCTCCTGGCTGCCCGTGGCGGCGCCTGCGCTGGCGGTCCTGCGCAGAGTCACGGCCCGGCGCGGGCGGCTTCTGGTCACCTCCGCCGAGGAAACTTCGCCGTGGTCCTCGCGCGGCTCTGAGCTGGTGCCCTCCTCGCTGCCCGACTGTAACTCCATCTCTTCGTCCTCCTCTTCCTCGTCACTGTCCTGAAGGGGAGAGAGACAGATAGCGCTCGCTCGTCGGCTGGCTACAAAGACCTCAAACACCTGCAACCATAGACGCTTCGTCGGCGCTTAGTCTTTCATCACCTCAGCAATATTAAGCAACAGCAAAAAGATAGCAATCAGTGTTTCCCATAAAACTTTAGTGTTTGGGCAGCACGCCAAGTCCTTTTTTTTTTTTTTTTGGATTCATTTCAGGTGCCACAGTGTAACCGATCTAGTTTTCAAACAACTGAGATTCAATGCTGCCAAGCGCCGGGAGGCAGTAGCGAAGTGCCATGACCATAGATCATTGCACCTATGACACAGTGCCCAAGTGCCAACGCAAACTGAAGGGAGAGAGACAGTTTGAAATACAGGCTGGATAATCAGATGGAAGTGGAAAAGGTAGTGTTGCAATACCATGAGCTTCTACGAGAGACTTTAGAGTAATATGAGTTACTGGGCTCACTAAGTGAAATGTTAACAAGTCTTCACTGATCGCATCCGGAGTTGGAAGAAAGCCAGTGAGACTTTTTACATTCACATTTCCATCAGCTAAACAACCCTAATGAACTCAGTGACTCTCATGTATGTAGAGATGGAACATTAAAATAAACCACAATAATCATTTTACATTTCTTTATCTTTACAAATCTGGGCAATTGTACATTTTCCTTTAATTTTCCTTGTTTTCTACAGTCCACCACCCACTCATGGTTTCACACTGTAGGAGGTATTTGAGCTGGGCAGAGTTTGAGGTGGGAGGGGTTTGAGGTTCTTCTGACCAATAAGCACTCTGCAATTCAGTGGCCAAATGTTATCAAATGAAACATACAAGGTAGATTCTCTCCCCATAACTAGCTCATGAGGACCCATGTAGCATGAGTGAAGTTATACGGTATGTCAACTTGATGAACTGCATTCAATTACCGCAGCGCGTCCGTCACGTGACCGGGAGGGCGCCCTCAAACGGGTGCGTAAGATAAGATGGAAGGACGAAAGAAAGAAAGAGAGTAAGAGAAAAGACGTGTCATCTAACCTGTGGTGAGCCGGCGGGTGTGTAGTCCACAGCAGAGGAGCGTCTCTTCTTCTGCACAAAGATAGCTTTCCTCTTCTTCCTGCGGCGTGTCGGCTTGGCCAGCTCTCCCTCTGCAGGCTCCTCTCCTCCCATTGGCTTGGACAGCTTCCTCTTCTTCCCATAGTAGTAGGCTAGACGTGGAGAACAATGCACCCAAAAACAAAAACGTAGCTACTCATCAACGGCAATTACACAGTTTGCAGTGTCATGAGCTTTGATTTGTTGTTTTCGTAATTGCAGCATGGGGACGGATGTGTGTGACTGTGCCAGACACAAACAGACACTTACTGTATTTGGTCTTTGTCTGTACAAAACAGTTCTCCGGGCACTTGTCCGTGACGAGGACGGGGCTGAAGAGGTTCGGGCAGCACTGCAGCTTCACGCACACTTTGCGGCAGAAGTCCGGGATCTGCTCGGTGAGGCGGACTATCCGGATGGTGGAGCGGTAGGTTTTCCCTTTGTACCTGGAGAGCGCAGGGAGGGGCGGCGTGACATTGTCAGCCGCCGAGCAGGCAGCGATTACAATTTTATTTATGAGAAGAATGGATAATTAATCTGTAATCCATCAAAGTACTCGGCGATGAACGATGATTGCCTGTGCCATAATGATGTAAAATGGGCTGTTTTAGGAGCGCCATGGTGAATTCAGATCATCTATTTGATGAGGGCTATCCTGGAGAGTGGAGTTCTCTGTTGATGCTGACGCGGGGGTCAATTTTGCAATCTCCCTCGCTAATGGCTGAGGTTGGGAAAGGCAACGCTCAAGGACGAGTTCAACCTGAAGCCTGCCGTGGCTTCTCAGCATCAGTCTGCGCTTGCCTACATTAGGGTGTCAGGGCTTCCCAAATGTTTTCATGTCATGGACACCCCGAATAGACACACACTAAGGGCATGGACCCCAATTTGGCAGTGAAAATGAAAATGAAAGGGGAGGAAAAAATGCCCTTGATAATTAAAAGAACCCCTTTTTTTGTTGAGTTGTCAAATATTCAATTTGTGGGAGCCTCTAGAAAAATATCCAATAAAAAAAACAAAAAAAGAACCAAACTCAACAATGGAGGGGTGGAAGATGGACTGGTTGGAGACGAAACGAGGGAGAAGAAAACGGCACCATCCTCTTCTGTAGGCCGGGATTAACAGTTAAGAGTGAAAGCTATGATCAAAATAGTCAAATTCAATAATTCCCTAATTGTGCAATATTTCAAAAATGTTGCTGAGGCCTGTCCTAATCTGGATTGCAGTCTTCTCTGGCCCATTGTGGCCTACGGTTCACTGCACTTTGTGTTTTGGTCTCACTTGGCTTTGAGGGTCTCCTCGTGGCAATCCCAGCCCTGATCCTCCACCTCCTGCAGCTCCTTCAGGACTCGTCCAGGCTTGTAGGCGGCATTGATCAGCATCGTCAGCAGCTGGAGGCAAAAAGCTCAGACTTAAAAAAATAAGACTCAAGTTCAGAGGATCTGTCCTTTTGGTTTGGTCTGACTGAGGAAGTATCACACTAAAGACAAAACAAAACTCCCTGGCCAACAAAACTAAAACATGAACGAAGATCTGAACCAAAAGGACAAAACTTAAAATATTTCGTACGCACTTGCATACCGCGCACACACACACACACACACACACACACACACACACACACACGTACAAACACAGCAGCCCCTGGAGAAATTAAGAGACGCTTCTGCTGAGTGGAAGTGGCAGTGTGTAAGTGTAAACACACTTGATTGACAGCTCCTCACATTAAAATGAAGGTGCTGCTAGGAAACTGCAGGTGGTTAACAAGACATCGCGGTCTCGCCTCTCTCCCTCTTCCAATCTGTCTATCGGCCCTCCTCTCTCTGGAAGTCTCTAATACTTTGATTAAATCTGTTCCTCCCCGTGTCCCCCCCACCCACCCCCCGGAGCTCGAGCCTGTAGTTGACGTTTGCGATGGGGCAAAATAAGCGCACCTCTTTGAGGACCAGCGTGCATTTTCCGGGTCCGACGGCCTGCGGAAGCTCCGCGATGCGTCCCTTGTTGAGATAGGGTCCTGAGAAACACCGGTGGTTGACGAAGATCTTGGAGCAACAGTATCTGCCATTGGCCAAGCCTGGGAAGGAGGAGGAGAGACCACAACCGGGGATGTTAACGAATACTGCAGTATATGAGATGGTGAAATAGTGACACGCAGTAAGCTGCACAGTGTCATACTCACCCCCATGCTCGACAATGCCGTGACCTTGTTTGAGCAAGGTTTAGTTTTCATGCATTGTTTTGTTTGTTAATTGCAGTTGTTGCAGTAGTCTAAGTATAATCCTGGGTCTCAATGGAGCGTTTTATTGTCTTGTGGTCTAAATGCTGTTTCAGAGGCTTTTACACCCTGACAGGAAACACTGAATACTTGGTATTTATTGCAGTTTTTTGTTTTTTTGGCATGAAAAGAGACAAATTTGTCATACAATTATGCAGCTTTTTTATCTGACACCACACAAGTATGTATAAATCTGTTTTTGAATCATTATTATTATCCTGGGTTTCAGAGTCCCGTTGTTAGGAAGATTTTCAACCCTGTTAAAAATACAATTCTGGAGGAAACACTGATTTTTTTTAACATGTACATGATATTGAATATCAGGACAAAATATTGGTTACAGGCGGGTTCAATCTAAAAATATCAGTATTGGTCTTAACAAAACCCATATTTGTCAACCCCTCGTATGAACAGGCTTGCAGCTGTGTGTGTTGCCTCGGTGTGTTGCCCCCATACGTCTACACGTGTTCCCCGCGAGTCTACCGCTGCAGAAGTATGTGCCTCCGAGCGCTTCACCACAGAGGTGACTGCAGTGTCAAACTGGGCGAAGAACACGGCCTGTTCATGCGACGTCCCCCCCCCACCCACCCCCCCCCCCACAGAGATGAAGTGCGGGTCGACATAATGATGCAGTACGCTGCACTCCGCCCTCGCTGCAACCCCCGACGCCACCGGCACCTGGAACCGCACCGCTAGGGGTGGATGGTAATTAGACAGGGAGATGAATATGCATGACGAGTGGGTGGAAACGAGGGCAGGGGGTCTCAGGGAAACAACACACCACCCCACCCCCCCCCCCCTCTCTCTCTCTGCACTTGAACATACATGTACACACACACACAAACACACCCCACAAACAAACCGCCATATAGCAGTTGATGAGGTGAGACGGGGATACGGTGGCTTGGTTAAAAAACTACAATCACTGCGAGACGCTTGGCGAGGGAGGATGCACTGATTGTTGAAGGGTCGCTGTAAGACACGTGTTGATTCCTTCCTCATGTAGTCTGGAGGAAAAATCCACCCCAAAACACCGTTAAACAACAGCTAGTGGCGATGCACCTTCCATTTCTGGGCCCATTTCATTGTTTGGTGACATATTTTTTCTTATTCACTTGTGTAACTAGTTAATGGATGAGACATTAACAGTCAGCTTTTGGTGTCAGTCCCTCAGAATTAGACTATCGATTATTTCAACGATCATGCGGGGACAAATCCATCGTGGAAGAGGCCAACTTCTCGACTGATGGCAGCCTCAATGGACCAGAATGCAATGCAACCACAAGTTGCGTTTTGAGTACGGGGCGAGACTCACTTCTTGTTGACTGGGGAAATTTCTGCCCCGGTATCATTATTGCTCTCGCCGCCTACACGTATAAAAATTCACCCTGGGGGGCTTTCGAAAGGAATTCTGGGAAACGTAGGAAATCACTAATTAAAGTAGAAGTAGACATGGCTGGGTACAATCAAAAAACACTTCATCACAAAATAACCCCTAGGATGTGTTGAACATCACAGATTGCTGATATATAAAGCGGGGGGGGGGGGGTCCTTTCGTATCATCATACCCACCCATTAGCATTAGCAACTGGAATCAAATAATCTGTAACATGGATTATGATTACCTGGATCCACGGTGATGGGCTGGCAGAGGTTAACAGGGGACGGTCTCTATTGGCTGGGACGGAGCCAATCTGCAATCAAACAGTCAAATGAATCAATACAATTATCCAGCCAATCTAATCAAACAGGAAATAGAGAAACCAAACGATCATTCATTCAACCAATCAATCTTCACAGCAGCCACTACAGTTTCTGTCAGATTCAGAACCGGGTGAATTACTGTGTGTGTCTGCGAACTGGAAAGGGAAAAAAAAAGGCAATGGGGGTATCGACGAAAGGATTCCCCTGAAGGTGAGAAATGGAATTAGTGCTTAGATGAGAGGGCTGACAAAGTGCTGCTGAAGACCTCATATTTCTCTCCAACAGCCATTTCACCTCGTACTCCCGGGGCTGCACATGCCAGCCACCAGTGTAACATGTCATTTGTCAACAAAATCAATCAGTGCCCCGGGAAGGCAATTTCTGCTCTAAAAGCCACTGTTTCAATTAATGGCTTTGGAGTGACAGGGAGAAAGAGAGGCCGGGGGGGGGTTTGGAGAAACCTCCACCGAGTCTTTGGCTCACAGGTAAAGGATAGAAACCCGAGGGCAGTGGGTGAAGAGATGGTGTTTCATCGACCGGGCTGAAGTGAAACAGACTACAGCAGTGGCTCGGGTAACACCGATATATTGGTTTACCAATATAAGGGGGCGGGGTGTTTCGTTAAATTTTTCATCTAAGCTTCATTTAATGCTTGAAAAATACAGAAAGAAGAGGGAAAGGAGGGAAACAAAAATGAGGAAAAAATGCAAACAATATTTACAGTTATCGATTAAAACATCCACATTTAAAGTTAATGGGCATCAAGCTTCAGGTTGTGCGGTAACAACCTCTCACAGCGTTCCCAGGTCAGCTCCGACTAACAACCTGGACTTTGGTACAATGAACAACATGATGCTTACTGTTTCTCTGGCTGCACCACTGCTATCTTCTTCTGCTTCTGGCCTGGGAAAAGACAATTAAGAGACTTTGCATGAAACTGCCACTCCAAGGACGTGTGTGTGATCAAGTGTGTGTGTGTGAGTGTGTATGGCTACGTACAGACAGGCTTGAGCGGAGGGGTCAGGGGGTAAGCGTTGGCCTCGCACCAGCCGACAGGGAAGATGTCCATGGACTCCTGGTCCACGATGCACTCTGACAGGGGCTTGGCCACACCTAGAGACAGGCAGACAGCAGAGCAAGGGGGTGGGGGTGCTGCGTTACACACACACACACACACACACACACACACACGCACACGCACACACACACACACACGCACACACTCTCACCTACACAGGTTTTTACCCTTCATGTGGAGCCACAGCAGGCGTCCCCTGACACATACTCCTCTCCACACACATACACACTCGCCTACACACACACACACACATTCTTACCTTCCAGTCGGAGCCACAGCAGGCGTCCCCTGACCTGTGTGACCTGAGCCACACACACCTCAGCCGGCCGGTGAGGGTTCACCGCCTCCAGCCACATGTCCTTGGCGAAGCCTCTGTTCTGCCGTGTCTGAGCGAGTCCACGCGAGCACACGCACACGCACACACACACACACACACACACACACACACACACACACACACACACACACACACACGAGAATTCAAACTAGTTAAAGATTACAATCTTGTAACTCCACAGCTGAGATGATTTATCGTTTGTAAATACTGAAAATAGCTTCATTTTATATATTGTTATTATAATTTTGTACTTATTTCATAATTCAATTTTTGGCTCCACTGGTGCAAATACCCACGATACAGCAGGACCTTGAATGTGTCATTGCTCAAATCATTTTATTTTGGCCCTCGGCCAACAAAAAGGAAGCTCCCTGTCACGGAGCAATAAATCTTTATTCACAAGCTGGAGTGATACCGCTGAAGTTACGAGGTACAAGCTTGTATACTACAGTTACAAGCCTCTCGTCCAATCACAACGCCGTGGTCAGAAACAAGTGTATAATAATATAATCCATACAACCAAGTCTCCCTCCATCACTACAGAAGCACTATAGAACAAAGTGACCATAATGGGGTTGACAGGGTTGCTGATCAATGCCAGTGATGGTATTGGTACGATGCTTAGTTTCATCACGTCTTACATCAGGGAAGCAGGAGTCGGGGGCGGCTTCGGCCCCGCTCTGCTTCAGGTGGTCGGCCCAGTCAAAGTCCTGGCCCTCGCAGCCCTGGGGCCGCTGCAGGCACACCCCGTTCTTCAGACACCACTGGACGGGCAGGATGCCTGGCGAATCGGCGTGGCACACCACGAACCGGGGCTTGGACTCGTCCGAGAGATCGTCCAGCGTGATCTGGAAGTAGTTTTCATTGTAGACCTACAGAGAAGAGACAGTGAAACGACCCCGTATCTGTCATGTGGATTCATACCGGGGTCAGACTGATTTATAAGGCCGATACCGCCCAGCCATTAAATATCAGATCTGGTCCAGGCGGTGTCGTCCACCTCTGATATGATGGATATGATGCAGTTTGATTGATTACATATTTACTGTAGAATTGATCACTGTGAAGCCCTGAACTGATTCTATTGTGACAAGAAGTATTCATCAACATGTTTTATTGTTGTTATTATTATCCAGAGTTTCAATGGGGAGTTTTAATATCGACGTGCTGTTTTAGAGGCTTCCTACGCAATGTTAAAAAAACTGATACTGATATCTCTAAAGTTATATATTACTGAATTACAACTGAGAGGCAGAACTACTCTGTCCATATCCCACTGGCTTCATTTATTAACAGAGAAACTTAGAAAAGAAACATAATGAACAATCCCGTCTTGACACCTGGTCCCCTATCTAGAGAGCTGAAACCCCCCCCCCCCCCCTTCACACTTCATACCTCCACCAACAACACTGTATTTATAGTACTTTTCAGCGTGCATGTCAGTTTGTTGTTGTTGTTTTTTCATGTCATCAATATCTTTTTTTGTGTTGTTGTTTGTCTAATTGCTTTTTTGTCTCAGTCTGACATTGGTGATTGTCTTTTTAATGTCAGTCTTCAATAAAAAAAAAAAAAACCTTACTTACAGTATAAAATACTTCTAAAAAGGTTTTGGAAAACGTTAAAAAACCAGTGTGACACAAGAGAACAACTCCAGCTTAACAGGCATTTTTTATCTAAAACTGATGAGTGCACATGATTTTTTTTTAGACGAGCTCTACTTTAGAAAGGTGTGGCTGGGTCTGACTCACCCGGGTGACAGAAACAGGGCAGATTCGGAGCTGCTCCCATGGAGAAACCATCTCCAGCTTCATCCCCGTCTTGAAGGAGTGCTTGGGCAGGTCTACGTGGTCCTGACACAGTAAAGTCAGACTTTCAGACAAATGGGCTCCTCATGTACATGTTAACGACAATGTAGGTCATGCAGTTGCCCCGCTTTATTATGTGCAAGCATGCAGTGAATGAAGTCCTCAGCAAGGCAGAGTCTTATTCCCAGTGATGTCGCAGGAAATAAAAATGTGGGTAACCAATAATAGAAACAAAAATCTATTTTGTATGATATATACTCTGAATTTCATATAATAAAGATCAATGTGAGCATACACGCACACACTCACACACACGCACACACACACACACACACACACACACACACACACAGTGATAAAAGCAGGAGTGTGTGTCACCTTGAACACCTCTAGAGGCAGTGGGCTCTTCTGTCCGTCAAGTTGCGCCGCCTCCAGAGCCTGCTGCCACTTGGGGGCGCTCTTCAGAGACCGGAGATCTAAGCGACCAGGAGTAAAATCAAAAAGTAAGGCTTTCAGAAAACCACCGACCATCGACATTTCAAACAAACGAATGGAAACAGTACGACACACACAAAAATGATCATCTTCAGTTTCAGCTCCTTGTTTCATCTTTCACTGTTCTTTCCATCTCTACCGTATCAATATTTCTAAATAAAAAAACAACTATAAATAGGTTTTGGGGAAGTCAAAGTTTCTCATCGTCACTGCAGTGGTTTCAGGGGAAATTTCAAGCTGGGTGCTGGCACTCGGATGTCACCTGTGGGTGGCTCTAAGGCGAGGTGGTTCTCCAGGGCCCAGCCCAGTGGGCGGAGCCTCATGTCCAAATAGAACAGCCACGTGTCCTGGGCCCGGTGGCCGTCGTGGAGACCAGCGTAGCGCAGGCGGAGCCTCCCTCCGACGTTCTGGACGACGCGGACTGGCCAGTAGAGCAAAGGGTCCGAGATGTCCTGGAGCTCCAACACTGAACCCTCTACGATCAGATCCACTGTGTTCTTACCTCTCAGCGGCTGAGGGGGGAGACACAGAGATCAAATGTAAAATGTAAATGTAAAGAAAACCCCCAAAACCTCTTTCAATACACTCTCTACTTTTATTCTACTTACTTAACCTCAAGTAGAACAAACCAAATTCTGAAATTAAGCTAACAATCACATTTGGAGCATCGGGGGAAATGAACCAAACCCCAAAGTCAATTAGAGTATCATTATGAGAATGATTTGATTGGCTGAGTATCTCTGCTGTCAGAGATGTAAAGCAGAGACAGATGCTGATCAAGTGCACGCACACACACACACACACACACACACACACACACACACACACACACACACACACACACACACACACACACACACACACACACACACACACACACACACACACACACACACAATTGCAGTAACTGAAGGGAATTGATTGGGGGAGGGTTGGGGGTTCCCCCTCCAAAAGGGAGCCGGTCATATTAGTGGTGAATGAAGCTCAGCAGCTATAAATGCGTCTACTGTGTCATGTCAAAGCTAGCCCTCGCTGCGCGCTATGCATATTCTCCGGTTGAATACACTCCGTCGCGACACACTCACCCCCTCCAGCAGGTTGGCTGGAGCCGTCCTGGAGCCGGTCAGGTCCTGAACCAGGAACTCGGTCCACTCGCTGTATTTCTCCTTGATGGCTGCAAAACACGACATGACACCGACAGACAGACAGACAGACATTGAGCGCTAAACACAGTGTGTGAAGTGTGTACGCTATAGAGTGGTAAATTATTAAGTGGGCGCCACTACAGAGCACTGCTAATGAAGTGTCGACAGAGGACCGCATGCATGAATGAGTGCACACACACACACAGACAGACAGGGGTTCAACCGACAAGTGTTTTTGAAGGCTGATACCGATATTTTAGGATTAACGTTTTTGTGACGATATTATATATAAATAATAGCTTTAAATTTGACCATTTTCATTCCCAAATATTCCAAAAAATGTCAAGTATTCAGTTTTCCCAGCAGAATTTCATCCCTGTCGGGAAGGAAAAGCCTCCACTGAAACAACTCTCCACTGAAACCCAGAAAAATAACTTTCATGCATATGGAAGCAGATCAAAATTTTGAATCAAACTTAAAATCAGAATCGATTGAGGTTGAGGGCTTCCAACAGACAATCAGTGTAGTATTGATCAATGATATCATAAATATGTAATCAATCAAACTGGGTCATCATCAGCCATCATATTGGAGGCGACTGACACACGTATCGGCAAACCGATGCATCGGTCTAACCCTAAGACAGACAGACAGACACACACACACACACACACACACTCCGAGTGGACCGCTGCCTCCTGAGCCAAAAAACACCCCCACTACTTTGCGTGGGACATGTTGTGTTCCGCTTCCTGTATCCCACAGTGCAACAGTCTTGCGCAAATCATGCCACGTTGTCGTGGTTTAGCATTTGCCTTCGATTCCAGGTCAGCTGCTAACGGACACGCGCCTCCCAGAAAGATGCTGACAGGCTCTCAGATGGGTATTGTTTTATTGTTAGTCAGACTTCCAGAGAAAACCCCTTTTGCAACTGAGTCATACCTGCAGAATGACTGCACGGCGCTTCAATGGAACTGACAAGTCCATCGGGCGTTGGCGTGTTTTTCTTTTGCAAAAAACGATCCAACCAATGTGGAAATAATGAAAGTCTGCAGGGAATTTAGGTTGTTTGGACTGGCGAAATGTTTTGGTTACTGGGACATACTTAAAATACTGGTTACTGGTTAGTTAGAATGTGAGACAAGCACAGACATCTGTTCCATCGCGGCCTTTGTTGGGAAATTCCTACAACTGCATACAATTTGGCCGCTCGGTGGACTGATCCCTCTCCAACTCGGAGGTTCGACTAAACACGGGTGAGGGTTAGCATCACACAGGCTGCTCCGAGTTCGAAATGCATAATTGACTTTTGTGTCCAAATCGATAGACGCTCTCATGGTTCAAGGCTCTAGGGTCCTGTCTGAATCAAAGCAACAATTGTGGAATTTTCTGACAAATAAACGGATAAATATGTGGACATGAGATGTGGTTTTCCCGCGACGGTAACACTGCGAACAGCGAGCGTCTCCGACCCAGACACTCTCACCACCCCTGTTTAATAATAGTGTTTTTTCCTGTTAGACTATTTTCTTTCCTCGCCACTGCTGGACATGCACACATGACACGCACACACACGCACACACACACATGCACAAGCACACACACAAGCACACACACAAGCACAGTGGTGCGCCTGTTGATCTCAGGCGGGCAGAAATAGATAAACTATTTTTACAGATCCTGCCTAGATTAGTCATGAAGCCATTTCGAGCTTGGCAGAACGGCAGCAGCAGCAGCAACTGAAACATGTGAACTTCAACCTCTCTCTCTCTCTCTCTGTCTCTCTCTCTCTTTCTCTCTCTCTCTCTCTCTCTCGACACATGGAGGTGAAAGCTTGACTTCCACAGAACAGTGAGTAATTGACCTTGGGGAGATCTTCACCACCTTGGACAGACAAAGCACACATCTAGCATCCAAGAAACAAAACAGAACAGAAAAGCTGTGATTCCTGTAAAGCTTTTTCAACAGCTTTCCTTTAGATAATCAATGTGATAATTAAAGGAGAAGAATCGGGGCTGATCACAGCGGTGCAACAAATTCTAATCAGAGTTAATGGGAGCAAATTACACTTGATTCTCTCTCTCTGCCGTTTCATCATTATGCACTGGCCTGGTACAGTAGACCACATGGAGAGAAACTACCCCGAACGCCGAAGGGTAGAAAGCCAAGTAAATAAAATAAAAAAAATTAAACAACAACCTATTTCCATTTTAACCCACGGGCTTGATACAATAAGTAAACACAAGTAAGTAAACACACAACCACAGGAATGTAAAACGCCAGAGAGTCATCTCTCAGTATCTCCATCGTGCTTGTCGAGTTTCACACACACAAATATCGCTAACTATTAACATTTTTATAGCCGTGTTCATGGCAAGACGGGGGATATTAAAGCAATTTGTGTAAATAGGAATTACCTTAACAATGTGTTTAAGCTGGAAATGCTAAACAGTCCCAAGGCAACAGAATATATAAAGGGAGGTGTGTGTACTTGTGTGTGTGTGTGTGTGTATGTGTGTGTGTGCGTGTGTGCATTTGTTGAGAAAACACAGGCTGCCTTTGATTCTATACTCCATTGATGAAAAACCTACTCTGGTCGCATAGTGCTTATGAAAATGAAGCGTAATCACACACAAAAAGGCGCACACACACACACACACACACAGTGAGGTTATGCAAATCTAGTGGTGATGACAGGGAGACCTGGTCATTTAGCGACCAGACCAGACCAGACCTGTCTGTCGGACCACTCTGGAGCTTGCTTGATGCTCCGGTGGTCGGACCAGGCTGCTGGTTGTAAAGCTACGCTGCCAATATAGGATTAACTCTTGGAAACCACACACACACACACACACACACACACACACACACACACACACACACACACACACACACACACACACACACACACACACACACACACACACACACACACACACACACACACACACACACACACACACACACACACACACTGGAGACACAGGCCTAAACCCCATCTCTGACTCTCATCTCCAGCAGGCTCTGGCAGGAAGGTGTGGTGAATTCATTACGCAAATGATCTGCCGGGTTGTGTTCAGCGAGCAGCTACCTCCGTCACATGACCAAACTTGTGATATACCCTAAACACAGGGAATGTAATCCAGAATGTGCAGGAGCGCCAACCCGGCTCTGTCTGAACAAGCCCCCCCCCCCCCACACCTGAGCCTGACCTGGGGGCTTCATATACAGTACAACTACCAGGATATTGATACTCGGTCTTGACTTGTTACCAGTATCTGACTTGTTACTTTTTTGGCTCACATGTCAAAGGCTGATAAACAACATTACCTGCCAAGAATCATGTACAACTCATGTGCACTTCTCATAGAAATATGTCCCCCTACCACCTGTCAATCACATATGGAATCAGGGTAAGTGTGAATCATTGCGTCATCCTGAACTGGCTCTTCAGATTGGAAGAGTGTTAATCTTCGGCTAACTTTAGGCCGGTCGTCTTGACAGTTTAGAGGCTACAGCTTTGAGCAGAGCAGCGTAACGGGGCAGCCAATCAGGAGCCTGTTTGATGCAGAGACATTGTTTCGCTTTGGTTTGATTGGCTCACATCCAGAGAGACCGGTACGGTGGCCAGCAGGGACAAAGAGAGGCGAAGACCGAAGACTTGTATAACCGAGGCGTTTCGAAAGTTATCAACCAAGTGTTGCGGATGACCCTTATTGATTTATCTGCCAAAGACAAATTTCACTGGCATCTGTCGCACGGTAATTTCAGCCCCACTGACTCGACTTGACAGTGTGATGAACCTTTTACGTTTACAGGATACCACATACGAGGAGACCTGTTTATCAAAGCATCGCGTTTCCTGCGACGTTTGCGCTGGTTATCATACGGGCACAGCTTGGTCTTAGCGGGGCAGGCACAAACAGAGCAGTGTGTGTGTGTGTGTGTGTGTGTGTGTGTGTGTGTGTGTGTGTAGGGGGGGGGTGTTATCATGCCGGTGAGACACACTCACTCTAAACCCTCATGTGGGAGAAACTCGACTAGATAGGAGTCACATGCAAGAGGAGGCAAGACAACTGAGCTCTGAAGCGACTTCCTGTACAGTGGTGGAGAGAGAGAGGAAGAGGAGGAGAAGGAAGAGGAAGCATACTGTACATGCCACTCTGAGGCCTACAGCTAATACAGGGTTGCTTCAAAGGTTAGCCACTAGTCAGCCAGGCAGGCAGAGTTAGTTAGAGGCACTGGTAGAGCCGCTTACCTTTTCTTAGGTAAATGTTATCTGAGAAACAAAGAAAAACAGAAATAAAAAAAGGGAACTGTGACACAGAAAATACGTGCTCGCTCTCTCTTACTCGGTTTCTCACATTGTCACTGACTTAGCAGCAGACACACACACACACACACACACACACACACACACACACACACACACACACACACACACAGTGCATGATGCAAAGCCTTAATATGAGGTGATGAAGTCATTTTTTTGGTTATATTTACAAATTGTCAGTGTCCTGCAGAAGCCTTTTTGGGGAACTGAGAATTGTCTGATTTCCCGTTAGTATTAGCCACGCTGCGGTCTACATCATGAAACATTAGACAACGTCAGCTTCACTTGTAATTTGTTTTAAAAACATGGGGGGGTGGAGAGACAAGTTTTTTTGGAAGAGACAGAACAAGACCGTTCATGGTTGCCAACACTGGCACCTCAACCTGACGGCAATGTTCTTCTCATCTTACCTGTTATCTAACGCTGTTATACAGCACTAATAATAACAATACACACATTCATACTTCACCACAGCGGTAGGTTGAAGCATGTTTGTCACTGAAATGTTGGAATTTCCAAGAGTTTCTTAACCAGGGGTGCAAAAAGTACCAAAATATCCTCCTCTAGTATAAAACAGTTTTGCAGAACTTTTGCCTAAATAGATGTAAAACAGTAAAAGGGAATTTAAAATGTATTGAGAGTTTTACAATGTACAATTCTGTTACATGTGATCTTTCACATGCAATGCAAGAAGAAACTAGACTCTTAAAAACAACTCTTAATGGCTCCACAACAATTTACTATTTCTGATGCAACACTCACGGAGGGTGCGAAAAAAATACATACTCTTTAATGGATGTGGTTTAGATAATTTCCGTCAAAACATACTTACTGACGTCAAAAATACCCCCAAAAAGCTACTGAGTTACAGTAATGACACCGAGTGTAATTCGGTATTTCCAGCCTTGGCAGGAGCTAATCCATTAAGACGTGACTAGGGCAGCCTGCTGCTACGCGGGCGAAGGAGGAAGTCGCTGAAAAGGCTGAATGAAAAGGACAAATGGAGGCGGCGCGAAGGGCGAGGACACCGGAGTCAGGTGGAAACACATCCAGGTCATTTCCACAACAACGGAGGCACACACTATCCATCAGCGGGGAAGTGTCGGGGAAAATAAATGGTCCGAACGAGGCCGGGGAGGGTGAGTCATCTATCTGAGGGCGAGAGGGGCCCGCTGCAGTTGAAAATATCTTTGCTGTAAAAGCTTTTGGTATCTCACAAAGTCCCGCTATTGCGATGGGGACGAGAAACGGTGGAGACGGGGTGCTGGGGAAGTAAAAGATGAGGCTGTACTTGGTCGGGTTGGGGGTGGGGTGGGGGTGGGGGTGGGGGGGGTGGGGAAGGCACTGCTGCTGGAGACAGCTATTTCAGACTGCGCTCGACCCGGCTGAGATTGCGAGACGCTGAATGAATGTGATGTCGGGGGTGTGATCTGTGCGTTCGGGGAGACGGGTGACAGTTAAGGCGGCTTGACAATCGGCGCACAACCTGCCTTTCCACTCAGTTTCTCAACTTATTTAAAGTTCTTTGGAAAGATAAAGTGTGTGTGTGTGTGTGTGTGTGTGTGTGTGCGTGTGCTGGGGTTAGACTGATATAGGCTGACACCAACACTTTTGGACAGAAGCTGCAACGTTCAATATCTTAAAAGTGTAACCATCTCAAAAAGTATTCAGTATTTCTCATAGAATTTTATTCTTGTCAGAGTGGGAAACCTCTGAAATTAATATCACGATAATCATGAGAAATTCCTTTAACATCGATATATAAAGATTAGCCAAAGTAGTTAAACTCAAATTTTCCCCAATTTGTTCCAGGTCTCATTTTGTGAGAGTATTTTCTTTTCATCATTTATTTAGAAATGTGCATCACAATAACTTAACTAACTAATCACAGTTTCATTACGGTATGATGCTACTGAAGACACTAAAACTCTCTGTTGAAACCTGTACTGGTTCAATTATTTTACGTGGGCGTTCACTTCATGTGCCCATCCCATACATCACGTGTCAATAACAAGGTTGGGTGCGATCTGTGACCAGAGATAATAAGGATCCTTTATTTAGCTCAACAAGGAGCAGGTTGATATCTGACATTCTTTATATCAGTCTAACCCTCATGTGTGTGTGTGTGACTCAACTATGAAATAATACATTTCCATTGCATTTTGGCACATAAACACTCAATTTGCTCCCTTAAGATCTGTGTTATTTTAAAATCACCCACACAAAAGAGAATGGCATCGTTTCCCCCTCTCTGTCCATCTTCCAGCCCTCCATTGTTGGCTTTTTTAATGATGTTTTATTTTTTGTTGACGCGGTGGTTTGTGTGGGGTCAGCGTTTCCTTCTACTGCTGGCTGCGCGGTGCCAACATTTTCTACTGCTTCAGGCTGCATGTTCGGTTGTTTTCTGATATAAAAAAAAAACCTCTCCTAGTTTCTCTCCTAGAACATACTAGAAAGAATCTCCCAGTCAGAGGCTCCCAGGAATCACCTACGGTGGCCCACGGGGGACAGCAGTCGCGTATGACAACTCAACACGTAAATGTGAATGGGGGGAAATGGGAAAAAAAATTTAAAACCCCCATTAACTTCTGACCCCGGTGCGTGACCAGGTTCAGGTGTGTGTGTTTACATTGCCTGTGTGTCCGTCCCACTTCCTACCTTCAGGGGGCATGAGGGTCTTGTTGTTCTGGGCGCACCAGCCTACGGGGTGGAGCTCGGCGGTCATGACATCACACCAGAAGTCAGCTTTGCGGTCCTCGCCATAGCCGCTGAAGCGCAGCAGCAGCAGCTGGCCGCAGGTGGTGATGATGGTGGCCACCCAGTAGGTGTCTGGGCTGCTCTTATTGGCCACTTCCAGCTTCATGCCAGGCTGGAAGCTGCTCTGCAGGCTGATCTCCACCTGGCGAGGCCAATAAGAGAGCAACAGGTTTAGTCGAACAACCTGCACAGGCACAGGTGAGGTGAGGTTAGTACCAAGTGATGATTGTTCCAGCGGCATGAAAACCTCTGTGCTACCTGCTGCCTTTCAGTTTGTCCTTTTCAAGAGATAAAACCAGGATAGAGAATGTGGTACGGTAGTAATGTGCTTCAACCACAGCCACAGGCTGCCATGCAACATTGTTGAGAACACTGCAGGCCCAGCAGGATGTTCATATTCACCACACACACACACACACACACACACACACACACACACACACAAAACTGAATGGAAAAAACCAACATCTTAGAAATAAACACAATAGAAATGGCCCCATGACTTCCTGCTACAAGAATGCAAATGTGCTGTATCACTCTGGCCCGCTTATGTAAGAGAGCTACAGGCAGCCTCGGCAGCACACACTGCCCGTGTGTACGTCTGTGTGTGTGTGTGGCCCAGGAGAAATCACTGTTTCAATTTGTCCCGGCTCTGCTGACCGAGAGAGAGAGAGAGAGAGAGAGAGAGAGAGAGAGAGAGAGATGGAAAAGCCTATTGCACTTTACTGAATCACATTTTTTCTGGGGAATTCATGGTCTGTTTCCCAGTGACTCAATCCATTTACCAAGAAGGCAATTTAGCTTCCTGTGAGAACTCAGCCATTCAAACGTTTTGTCCGACATCTCATAAAATCCACATATTCTAATCTGGTCCTCGTTATTATTCCATTTACCGGTTCTGGTGATGTAAGAGACTGAAAGATGCACTTAAAACCTCCCGTGAATTGCAAGCGCAGACTTCCCCACCTCGGCGTCCCGGCGAGCCTGGAGCCGTGTGCCGTGAGCCTCACAGGGGCAGACAGACGCTCTAACCAGGACTCACGTACAGAGTGATGTGTGGCGGGTAAAGACCTCACATCCAGGATCAACCGCACTCCCCCTTCTGGCTCACTCCTGTGATGTTAATGGAGTCAATTATTTGGTATAATAGTTTATTCGGGCTCGCAAATAGTCCAGTCCATAGCCAGTTGGATGGAAACTGGTATGAATGAGAGAGAGCTCAGTTAGCTTGTTTGTCTGTCAGCAGAATATCGCAAAAACAGGAAGTTGCAGGATTGTCCAGCGTTTGCGGCGGTTTGTGCACTGTTATTGGGGAGGGCTACTGCGGATGTAGAGCAAAGCGAGATAAATCTTTACTTAAATGAGCCGTGCATCCCATCAAGCTAAAATCCACTCCACTGGTGGCAGCTGAAAGTGTCCCGATTCTGATTCTGAACACAGATCTGATTGTTTTCTAAATTGGTGTGAACAGCAAAAAAAACATTCTTGCAAAATTTTTTCATGAATATGTGGTACAAAATTTGACCCTGAGGTACGCGACCTACACCGGTCTGTCAGCGTTGCCATGACAACAAGTAAATCTTGCATCATTCACCTGCGCCGCTGGTCCATGGCAGCTTGGCTGAGTCAGCGTTAAGCGTGGAGCACAACGAGACACCGCGATGGAAAGAAAGAGAAACGGCTGACTGGGCTGGTTTTTTTGGGGGAAACCCTGCAGTCAAAAGTTCAAAAGCACCGTAGCAACTGAAATGTGGGAGAAGCGAAAGTACAAAAAAACGTATGTGACGTCTTGTTATGGTTACGGTGTCTTTTCAACATCGCTGTCAGTTCACATTGGTATTACATCCTGGAAGAGATATGAACAGTCACCCAAAAATATAAGACATGAGCAGCAATTTGGAAGTGAGCATGAAGGCCTGCAGTGTGAACGCAGCAGCCCCTCGCCACTCTGGCCACCTCCGAGCCTGCTGGGGGGGTGGGGGGGGTTCAACCGTTTTTAATCTGCATATGCCACAACAAGGAACATGTGGATATGAAGAAAAAAGAACTAGGCTCAAACATGGTGAGTTGAGGGTTTTCCCCTTTTCTTCTAATTCTGATCAGGCCAACTTGTGCAACAAAAAATGCAGATGGGCAGCATATAACTTCCTCATGTAAAAGATTGGTGTGACTACATATACAAAGTGTTGATTTGACACCACGATGAAATAGGTGCAAGTAATCCAAAACGCCCTTCTCTAGTTATTATGTTTACAGAACAATGTGGAAGGATTCTGCCTGCGAAGGACGTACAATAACTTGTGCGTCAAAAGGGAGCAGAGCCAATGAGAGCGCTCTATTCAACAGTGTTAGCGGAGTGCCGTCAAGGTCTGGCTCTCTCTAACGCATTGTTAAGGGATTTCTACATATGCCACTTATCCACGACACTGTGTTTAAAGGATCTCCTGAGGTGAAGATTGTATGCAGCCACTCACATGTTTGAAGGTGGTATGAGGGGCGGCATTAGCCCCCGTCTCCTCCATGTACTCCTGCCAGTTAAACTCCGCCTCTTCCTCCATGGAATCTGCACCTGAATGGTCAAAATCCCTTGTCAATCATCATTGCTACAACCGGCCTATTGCAGTGACCAACCTGATTTGCCTCATGCTACAAATGCGTCTCATTTTACAGGATGACATACACCCAAATCTAGCTGATCTTTTCAAAATACAAAACAAGGTCACAAGAATTTATGTGGTCTGTGTGTGTGTGTGTGTGCGCGTGCGCATGCACCATGTTTCTAGTAGTCTTACGTAATGCCACTAATTTTCCCCTGAAGGTGAGAATTGTTCACTTTGCCGGTGGGAGACTGATACACTGGAGGTATAATGTGTCAGTGTTTCTCTCTACGTCGTGTGTGTGTGTGTGTGTGTGTGTGTGTGTGTGTGCGCCTCCAGGCTGTGTCTCTGGAGACTCTACTGTGTGAATGGTGTGGGAATGAACCTGCTCTGTCTAATGAGAGGGGGAAGGAAGGACCTGTTGTTGTGATGGATTCGTTATGAATAAACTGTAGAATCTGCTCGGCTCTTGCGCGAGCACACACACACACACACGCGCGCGCACACACACACACACACACACACACACATGCTGGAACCACATTATTCTAAGCATTAAATAAATCTGAGTAATAAGGATGCTATTACACTTAAGGTGCAATATGACCAGACTTATGATTATAATGATTATGACATTTTAGAAGAAAAACATTTCCAAACACATTTCCTCATCATACACAAAGGTTATCATTTTACTTCAGGTTAGTGGCAGCAGCACAATGACACATAAATATGGATTAATAATGGGCATGAAAAACGTCAGTGAGATCACACAACAGAACAACTTCCTCCATCATCAGCACAACAAACGGCCTGATCGGCTTTTTCAATCAATGTGGAACCAAACCATGCAAGTGGAAGGTAGAGGCCCTCACCTGTGTTCACCTCCTCTTCTTTCCCATTGGTGGGGTTGTGTTTCCCTTCAGCCAGTTGCTGTTTCCCGGTGCCAGACTGCATCCTGCAACCTCCACTTCCTCGAGAACTTTAGCCTTTGACCTGTCGTGTGTCAGTTCTTCTTCACTGCATCTCCGCCTTTCCTCAACACTCTTGACACAATGTGGAATGGAAAAGGAAAATGAAATTAATTTGCCGCACACAATAGCGGTTCAGCCTCTAGCCAGTTCATGAAAGCTTTTTCCAATTTGCTGTTCTAAACAGGTGGGCAGGTCAGGTTATTCCTGGGGGAAAAAAAATGCTCTCGTGCACAGGAAGTGATTTTACGTTTCCAGTTTCGTTTGGCATAAACAGAAGAAGAACCGGGTAGAGCCATGGCTGCACAGACAAAGAAAAGAGCGCCACCTACAGAAACTTCATCAACAGCAACTCCAAGGAGAAAGACGTCACAGTACTGGCCACGCCGTTTGATTGACAGGTGATCTCTGGGAAGAGCAGTGCAGAAACGCCACAGTAATTTTCAGCATCATTAAATCGGAGCTGAAAGTCTATTCTCTTCCACTGCAGACCAACTCCTGTCTCTTGAGTGGCAGAGATACTGAGCTGAGAGTAAAACTAATATCTTGCTATGCACATTGTCGGTTAGCCGCCTGGATTTGCATACAACAGCAAAACTCCATCAGACAACCAATCAGAGTAGCACAAAGTAGAAAAACTGGAACCACACTACCCGACAAATTGTAGACAAATTGCTCCGCCCCGAGAAGATCCACCGGGTTAATTGTGGGTAGATGAAAAAACTGCAGCGTAATATCATGACACTGCATACCAGCCACAGGCACAGGTATCATAATAAGGAAATGAAGACTATTATCACGACAGATGTATTATCGTGGCATAAAAAAAAATCCAAGTCCAGGCACTCATGCAGGTTTTAAAGTTGATGTTTTTTTTTATTTATTGTCTTTATGCTCTCCAATTAAAGGCTTTTAAACTTTCAAACCTTTCCTCTAACTATCATAGAATAACAAACAAAACCAGAATGACACACGGCAGCAGTTTGTCTTGGACTTGTGTAGTAATCCTGTAATTTGACAGGAAATATTATTTTATTTAAGGTAAATCATGAAATCAGTCCAATGTGTTCACAATACCTAACGCCGCCTCATTACCGAGGTAAACAGCAACTGAATCTCAAAACAACAATATGTGAACATCATCTTCAAAACAACAGGCCTTGTTTGTCATCCGTCTGGCTGCTGTCCTCGGTCACACAGTCACATCACCATGACTCACCCGCCGCCTTCCACCCACTTTCATCAACCTGGCAATTAACAAAAAAACCCAACAACAACTTCAGGAGAGGAGAAAAAAAAGAAGAAGAAAAAACAGCTCTCAGATCAGGCTATTGATCGCGCTTTCAAATTCATATCATCCGTCCAGAGATGAGATGGGGAAAATGGAAAAAATAGGAAAAGGAAGCAAAATTTGTGGAACTTCCAAAAAAACAACTGAAATCCCAACTGCATGTCTTTCCTGTGAGGCTACAAAGTCTACACAACCACCCATGGGTGCCCCCCACCCCTCCCCCCTCACCACATCCCACAGTGATCCCAGCATCCACCCATAGCGTAAACAACAAGCTGAGCTAATTTGGCTCACATGACACCGTCCCCTGCCCTAACACCCCCCCTCCTCCTCCTCCTCCGCCCCCGACTGCCCATCACTGTTTCTTGCCTAAGTGCCCTACAATCTACACACTGCCGTTGTCAGCATGCAACCGTGATTAAGCGCTCTGCAGAGCTCATTAAAGCTCATCAGCATACACTTCAAAGCAGCATGGAGCGGTATGAGAAGGATCTTCTTTTAGGGTCCACATAAGCCTATCTACCGAGACTATCTGGAAACTACAGGATCAAGTCCCATTGGTCCCCCAAACTACAAATGGGAACCTGTCATTCCCAACAGATTGTTCCTTGCGAGTCCATGTTGTAGTGATTTTCACGTTTTAAAAAGGTTTAAATGGTCCTTTGTGGCTTGAGCGAGTTCCACGACCTTCACGGGCAGGAAACCATTCAAAAGCCATTAAGTAAGTTTCAAAAAAATTTGCAGCTGTCAGTCTGAATATGAGGCTGTTTCACGTCGTTCCTGAAACAAGTTGACTTTTTGGAGAAGGTTTCCATCCAATTTCAGCGATCTATTTAATGAAGCTGACTGCACTACAGCATCCCGGAGAACAGCCCAGATTGGGCTCTGGGGATTAAGCTGGTCTGGGGGAGTTAATCTCAGACGCAGCCCATTTCTGCCCCCATCGTCTCAGATTGAGAGGAGAGCTGGGTTTTTATTGATTAGCCCCTGATGGGGCGCTGGGCATCCACGTGTTGTCCTCCTGCCTTTCCCTAAACCCATCTATGCCAAAGATTTAATGGGGGATTTAAGAGATTAACTACCACTGCATGGGCTTGGGTTTTATTGCATTACTCCCTATTAGGTTCTCCACTTTTAGACCCATCCAGGAGTTGGTAACGGGAGACCTTGATGACAATTTCACTACAATTTCTTATGCACATGTGCACTCTAGGGCAGCCTGTGTGCCCCATGCCCGATTATAACAGCTTCCGGCGGTTGTTGAAACCAGCTGACTATAAAACAATGTAAACAGCCACTGCCTCTGGTGAAAAGAGGAAAGCAGCACTGCAGACCACCGGCCGGCCAGGGGCAACTCCCCCGGCCCACGGCCTTCATCCCAACATCAGTGGCTGGAAACCAGATCAGATAGACGTGACATTCCACATATTTGAGCGTTTGTGTTGGTTTGTCTTATGGGGAAAAAAACCCAAATAAAAACAAGTCAAATTTTCTATTTGCCTAAGACTTGCTCTTGTTTGCATACAGGCTGATATCACCCAGTGGAGGAGGAAGAGGAGGAAAAGACAGTTGGGAGTGTGACTTAATTACTGTTTCCTGTAAAGTGAACTCTCTGTCTCTCTATATCTGCCTCTCTGTTCAGCCAAGACATACTTACTATGTCACTGTCTTTCTCACTCACAGGGGGATTAACATACAATGGCAATGCCTTATCAAAAACGCGTAAATGATTTAAAAAAAGGCTGTTGAATGGTTCTTGTGAAACAGCCAACAGCTAAAACCATCAATAATGCGCAGCAGTCCTATTGATTTTTACCCGTGGAGAAAATGGAGACCACCTATATTTTATATATATATTTTACCTATATGGCCACGTTATCATTTTTCCTTAAAAGTGCTGTTTTTGTCGTGTTGCCTTCCTCTATAAGACCGCGCTTCGAACCGATGCCCATTTGCAGCCCCGTGTAAAAAAATAAATATATGTTTGAAGCAACAACAAGTCCAAACGCATGATTTATTCACTGCAAAATGAACGTCTATTGTCGGGTCCATAACGTGGCTTTATTGTTTCTGTTCATTATGATGACGAATTTAATCTGGAGGAGGAATAATGCAAAGCTAAACCCCGGATTTGCAGACCGCCTGCGCAAAAAAGGAAACAATTAACCTGATACACGGGGTTTAACCCAATTATCAGCTTAATCGTTACAAATTTAACCATAGTCAAACAATGCATTAGGAAAAAAAAATCCCGTCCGACTGCGCAATCATCATCATATTAATCTGGGGTATAGCTGGCATAAGGTGAAATAAAACCATTCTGCTTTCGGGGCCCATTTGCAATAACCTAATGCACTAACACCACAGAATATAAGAATAGTAACCGAGTGATCGACACGGTTTTAGATCAAAGTGAAAGAGGAAACGTTAAGTCACATAAGGAAGATGAGGCTGAGGGGTGTAGCCGACCAGCAGGCTGGCTGGCACTCCGCTCATGTACTTTGCACACTCAAAACTGCAGCGGAAAAAAACTCCCACGGAGTTGCCAAGCGCACACTTTGAATTTAATTCATTAAACCTCGCCTATGTGCATCAAAAGAAACAAAATCGGGCCTGTTATCTAACGTCATTTTATTTTTTCCTCGTTCAAAGATTTTAAGGTGCAGTTCCCCCCCCTCTAAACACCATAACCCGCCATGTTGTAAGTGTTTTGACATTTTGGTAGTGTCCGGTATTCCCCGATGCATTTAATGCCACTACGTGTGACAAAAAATCCCAAATGACTCACATATAACCGACTAAGTCAATTCTAACATCATTTCGTCATAACAACTTTGTTTTGACATCTACCAAAATTACGTCGTGCTCTTAAACACAACAGTAAAAACACATTGAAATTATGTTATGTTTTTCTGTGCAGATATATTGATATAGACGTTATTTCAAAACCAATTAATTACATAATCCATATGAACAGAAAGCAGAAACAACGCAGTAAAACGGTGTTACCGAAAGTGCCACGAGACAGCGTCCTCTCCGCCGGTGAAAGCTGTTAATTACTGCGCGTGAGACACTTCGAACAACTTGGGCTCGCGAAACGACCGCTGGTGAGTATTTTCTCGTTTCTACAGAAACCGCCTCGGGAGCACTTGAAGGTTTTTTAAAGCGGAGGAGGAGGAAACAAGCCAACTCTCCCGGTGTTAATTTCGTCGAAAAACAAAAACGAAACAACGTCGGCGGGGAGCCACGGGAAGGCGTGCCGAACCGCGGAGCCGTCACCTGTCTTACCTGTCCACGTTTATCTTTGCTTCGGATTCTCGAGACCCCCTGTATTTTTTTCCCCCTCGTTCGCGTGAGCCGAGCCGAGCAGAGCAGCGCGAGCGACGTCTTTCAGCTGCTGCCCTCCTTCCAATATGGCATCTCTCCTCTGCGCATGTCCAAAATATCTACAGATATTTTCAAGCCAACTCCTTCATTGACCTTTTAGTGCAGTTGCAAAAAAAACAAAACAACATTTCTTCTTGGTCAGTTATAAATAGGGAACTGATGTTCACCTCCTACCCACAAAACCACCTTTAGACCTCCACAGCTGAAAACACGAGCAACTGTTACACAACTACATTATCTTTTATTTCCATGCGCACTAAAGCTTGTCCTGATGTAATGGCATTAGTCTACAAATCAAGAGCGTTTATTAGCCGAGGCTAAAAGCAAACCAATATGACCGTTATTACGAAACTGAATTAAAACATCGTTTTTTCATAGATTCCACAGTCAAATATTTCACCCAATAACTAACATCCCGACGTTTGCTTATACCCATAAAATTGCTGTTTCTATAATGTGTATTCAACTAGGCGGAATCCCATTCCCAGGGACGGAGTGGTGAATAAAAAGGTGTCTGAATTATGAAGCAAACAACCACCAATAGAAAGAAAATCAATTACACTTTCAGAAAAACATTAATTGATGCTTTTCCCCCTATTAAATAACCCATCTTAATACACAGTATCTTACATCAGGCTGATACTACTTACTATGATGTGTACTATAAATGTATGTGATAGGATTCATGTCAGCCTAAAATAAGGAGTTTGGGTGGGTTTACCTTACATCCTTGGCTGTTTTGGGCTAGAGTATGTTGATAATAATGAAGTTCTATAAGTTCTGCCCCTATAGTCATTGCAGAAAAAAACACAAAACACTTAATTCGTATACTTTATGATAGTATATAACTCAATGAAGAAATATTATATTGATTAGACAAAGCTTTAGTTTTCATGACTTTTCCAGGTAAAAGTGGAAAACAGGAGAAGACGTTGACTATTATTGATTATTTGCCTTATTTGGTGCCATGACACATTAATAATTGTTTGTTTATTGAGAGTTAACGGAGAATAGCATGAGTGAGTGCCCGATTGATTAAAATAATGAATAATCGTCACCCGACAACAACTAACTATTATTATTATCATTATAGCTACGAAACACAATGAAATAATGACATGTAGTAACACAATAACCTCGTATCATATCCGCTCTTGTGCAGAATAGGCTTAAAGAGTCCTGAGATGGTTTCCATTTTGAACACTTATACTGGTCTCTTATCATCCCTTGAGAATTAGCCTGTGATTTTAATATAATAATCCAAGGCAGTCTCTTATCAAAGTCAACACTATCCTCTAGTGGTAGGAGCGCATGGCTTCACTCTTGATCGGCGGGGAGTAGTGATGCCCTTTTCAAAGGTCCTCAAACATTTCCATGTAATGGATCACACATTACCACCAACCCTCTTTTTGTCCCAAGGTGGGACAAAGATTTCTGTTGTTGATTTAGTAGTGAATTATATAACTGTCTACACTGTATGAGGGGAGATACTAGTGGTTACAGTGAAACCTATGATTACAATAGTTACATATTATCTAATTTCTAACGAATTATATTTGAGTGAAATTAATTTATTCCTCGTCTTGGAGGGGCACCCTGGAAAACTCTCAAGGACCCCCATTTTGACAACCACTGACAACATAGTTCATGAAGGAGCTTATGGATTTAGTGATGTAAAGTTCTCACTGAATTTGAATAGATTCGTTTTTTTGGAATTCTCAGACAGAAATCAATGAATTCTCAGAAATCAATAAATGTGATGCACAATTTGTCCCATGCGAGTACACCGGTCGTTTGACCTGAGGTGACTTGACCTGCATGGCAGAATAACGATATTGGAAAATGACATGCTATCACGTCTATAAAAGTGAATAATTCTTTAAACTAATAGCGCATGGATTTCTGAGTTCGACTTTAATAGAAGCTGCGTGCTGTCAGCTGGAGACAGCCAGGATACGACCGGAAGTTACCGGAAGATCGCCTTCAAATAAAAACGTGAAAGGTGTCATGTTTGGAAAAAACAAAAAGCAAACAAAACAAAATAAAATAAAAACAAACAATATTGGGGAGTTCAAACCAACACAACCATCGTATCAAAACCTTCAATAGAATCATTTGATTGAATGTGGAGTAAAATATAGCTGTAAAATTGCACTGCAATTTCCCAGCTTGGGATTAATAAAGTACATCTATCTATCTATCTATCTATCTATCTATCTATCTATCTATCTATCTATCTATCTATCTATCTATCTAAATAGATGCTAAAAAGATGCTAAGATTAAATTGTATTACAGTGCATATTACCTGATGAAAGAGTGTTTGATGGACAGGTACATTTAAAAAATGACTACTCCATGACGTCAAACAAGTAAAGGTATGTCTACACTTTAAATTAGGTTCATTTTAACTCTTAGCATTGGCACAATTCCTTAAAAAAGCAATATGGGCTCTATTTTGAAAACTGTGACCGGAAGTCTTATGTTGTATTTTGGCTGCTTTCACACTGGCGCTGTAGAAGAGACGATCGTGACGGTGTGGTGCGGCTGATGGAACAGATGGTTGAGGCGCGCGCTGTGGTCCATTAATCTGCCAAAGAAGAGGCTTTACCAAGCGAGCAGGAGAAAGGATTACCCCCCACCCCTCTACACACACACACACACACGCAGACACGTGCAACTCCTGCATGGGCCCGCACCCCTCTCTACACGAGGAAGATGAACCTATTTTCCTTTGGCTAAACTAACAAAAAACACAAAAGGGTTCTTTAGGCTTGAACCATATAGCAGAACCCTAGTTGGTGTTTTAAAGAACAGTTAAAGAATCCATGAAATGTTCCAATCAGTAGTAGCCTATTAAAATAACTTTTTAAAGTACCACTGGACGACATTTGATACGAATTTGTCAAAAGAAACCCACCAAGATTTTTGTGGTTAGTTCAATACAAAATTGCATATCTGGCTTTTGAAGTCCAATACCAATTTTGTTGGACTAAAGATGATGATATTTACGTCGATTTGTGCTTTAACTCTCTTTGGGGTAGAGAAGCCTCTGAAATAGCATTTAGACCCTCACGGGACTCTCACAAACTCTCAACTGAAAACCAGACTAACCTTTAGCTAGGTTAGCAGCTTCTTAAGGCAGGGCGAGGTAGGCTTCATTACAGGTTTTACAGATTTTGTATTGTGCTGAACAGCTACAGGATAAGGTTGTAATACTTGTGACTTGGAATGGAAATTATCTTTTTATCATGTCTTCACGTAAGGGCGCGAGTTGCCTCTTTTGGCTTTAGGGCGCGTTGTGTGCGCGCACGCACGAGCGCAAATTGACAAGAACAAAAAGACACGAACCTGCCTCGCGCACATCCAAGGAATTCAATGGCAAGATGTGACGTCAGAGCCCTGCATAACTGCGTCAAGCGAGCCAGAACAAAACCTGGAAGTTAGACGAATGTGCCTTCAAAATAAAAGGGTGAAACTTGTTACGTTTGAAAAATGAAGTGAAAATGAAAAAGTAAGGCTGCGTTCACATTATTCCACTTATCAAGTAGAAAAAGCACTGCCTCTGTCTCAACCACATTTTGTGCTGATAATCTGATAAGGCCAGTCAGGCGATGTCCACATTGTTTCCATGATGACTCGTTGCATTAACTGCCACTATCAGCAAATTGTAACTGACTTGTGGCAGAAACTCTCACTTGGGCCAATGTGCTATGTACTGACCCTTTATGATCAGAGTAACAACAACTATTACTATTTTTTCTACAAATACTTTCTCCATTTGTATTGTGGTTGTTGTTGTTGTCATAAACTGCCTACGTACGCAGCATGACACCCCACCAGTTCTTCCTCCATGTGACATGCTCTCCTCTAAAAAGTTGAACTTTTCTAAGCTTAATAAAGCAGTCCTCTCTGCCTAGAAAGAGCCAGTTGTTGCAATTTTCACCCAATGGCTGCTTCCCATTGATCTTGTGGCTCCTCAGAAAAGTACTGGGGTGTGCATAGCACCAATACATGTCTCTCTGTCTTTTTTTCAATATAATCTCAATTTTTACAACTGGTTCACACTGGTCACTACTGTCCCACCATGGTGTATGTTGGTGAAGACACTAAAGCACTAAAAGATCTAAAATCTAAAAGATACAATTTCATTGAAATAAGTGCTGCTTTATGTATGTTGAATTGAAAAGTGTCTCATACCGATTCGTAAAAGGTCTTAGCATAGCAATCCATTTTAACAATGGCACAATTCTTCCCCAAGGGAATAAGTGTTTTATTTTGAAAGATCCAACCGGAAGTCTGTATTCTGACTGCTTGGCAATTGTGTTTTCGTTGCCAAAAACATGGATGTTAGACGGAAAATCGATGCTCCAATTTACTTTCCCATGACAAGATGCAACACCAGCAACTTTGAACTCTAAAAGAAGACCGTTTCGAGTCTCATCGGTTAGAAACCTGTCGCGTTGTTTTTCCCAAGTAAAGAAAGACAAAAAAACATCTTAGCCAACAGACGAAGTGCCTCTCTTCTCTGTCTTTTGTCTCGCGCAGCTGTGTTGTTTTTAAACTTGTCAACATGAACATGTACGGATACAATGGGATGTTTCCGGTGAAAAGATTCTTCAATAATGCAGCTTTTGAAATCACCAATATGTCTGATATTACCAAGGCCAATCCCCATGGCTGCGATAACGGAGCTCTGACGGACAGGTTTGGCGTCTTGATCCAGGGGCTACTGGCCGTCGTCGCCTTCAGTACACTGATGTGTGAGTATTTGCTCAACCGCAACATGGCAACTATTGTTTCTTGAAACATCTTTCATAGAGGCTCTCAGGCTATGTGCGTTTATTTTGTGGCGTAGACAACACTGGAAACTTAATAGAACTTATGAGTGTAGAAACCTATCTTAAAGGGCCACCCTAGGCCACGTGGCGGTTTGTTGACGTTTGTTGCCGTGGGGGTCCTCGAGCCTCTTCTCTGGAGAGAAATTCACACCAAACTCTATACAAAAATCCGCCAGTTTAACGTTGCCTTGCTTGTCGATTAGAACACGACTTAAGCCATTATAAGAATTGTTAGGGGTCTCTCTTCAAGTCGGAATACATAACATAATACATCATACACCAAGCAGTGCTTACTTTGCAATGGGTTGGCCTATTATTACCACAGTCATCCTCACCTAAAATGCATGAATCAGTTAAAAAAAAGTGAGGTTTTATTGAAATAAAATGCTGCTTGGTGAATCACCTATATGCCGCATTGACCAGAATTCGTAAAATGTCTTTGTTTGTTTTGCTGATAATCAATGAACCATAAAATGACAGCTTTTTGAATGGCGCTTGGGGCCCTGATCTCTCTTCTAGGACTAGGGCTTTGTTGTTGTTGTTGACACAAGACAGCAGGCCTACGGACGGATTACTAATGATTAAATCTGCATTTATTAAGCGTCGTTCTGATCCTCAGTTCTGATTGGCTGAGTAACACTCGGAATAAATACCCAATAAACACACACCTGTGACCATTTAATATCAATTATTAATCATAAAGCTAACAACCACTACCCTTTCGAAGACTATATTGTATGTTGCAATAATAATAACACAATTGAGTTAATATTGATTTTAAAATGAAAGATTTATTGAATATCAGAATGCTCTTCTTTTTTTTTTTTTTTACAATGGTGTGTTAAGGCAATATGCCAGTGGTTCTCAAAGTGGGGTCCCAGCAGAATGAGGAATAATTTGATTCACTATACCCAATTAGTGAATGTATTTGGGACTATTCCATTCATAGGTTTCACTCATCACTTTGATCTGCCCATGTACAGTGTAGACAGTTAAACATTCAAAAAATGTCAACAGTTTTAATTGTTGAACAGGAGAATTTCACCTACTTTCAATACTCAAAATAGCTGCTGCAACAACACAACCAGATGCTGCTTTGGAGCAACATGGTGTGAATCCACCCAGAGCGAACAATGGCCATTGATTGCAGTAACTTGTGACGCTGACGCAGCTGACTTGGAGAATGTTGAGCATCTCACCAGCAGTGGTATTGAAGGCACTGTTTAAATTCAGCCAATGCTTCTTAGGTGCGTGTGGATAGAGTGTCATTATGTGTATAGATAGTCATTGGTACTGGGGCAGGTCAGATGACTAAAAACTAAATTCACTGATTCACATTCACATGTTCAAAACTGTGGGCCTTTTGTTTTGAACTACAAATAGTTTTTATAAAGCTCTTAATCTTCATTATTCACACAGGAGTTCAGATTCAAGATAACCAGTCATGTAAAACGAGTCCAAGAATTCATGGAGCTGATTTATGTGTAGTGTGCATTTCCTATCTGTTTCCATGAAAGCTCCATGACAACACTGACCTGAGATCCAGCTGCCAGGTGTGGCTTTTCTCGGCTGATGGAAAACGATGCTTCCATCCATCCATCCATCCATTATCTATCACCGCTTATCCTGTTCAGGGTCGCGGGGGGGGCTGGAGCCTATCCCAGCCACCATTGGGCGAAAGGCGGGGTACACCCTGGACAGGTCGCCAGTCCATCACAGGGCCGATGCTTCCATGTCATGTCTATTTATATATATAGACTGGAAATAGGACAGGAGCCAAACGGAGACTGAATTAGATGTGATTTATTTGACTGAGATCTGGAATTCAGCATTTCTAAGCATACTAACCATGTCGATTTCTCCCCTTACTGGGTATTGAATCGATCATTCTGGTCTTTCATGAGTATGTTGGCATATTATCTACAGTTTAGTGTAGTGAGCGTGAGTGGTTTAAAAAGGCCAATGCAGTCGTTGTGATTTTCATCAGCTAATCTAGCAGCCAGGGTCAATGCCTTACAGCAGTGAAGTATTTTAGGATAAGGCCAGGCCGTGAGGGTGTGTTGGATCAATGAGCCCTGACCTCCACTCAGTTACTTATTAGTAGCACAATCAATCTCTTGCTCTCTCTCTCACTCTCTCCCTGCCTGCATGTAGGTTATCTTTCTTGGTCAAAGTACATGCGTCTTTAATATTTACACCACATTATTTATGTGCAGCTGAGCATTAACAGCTCTCAGCCAAGAGCGCAGTGGCGGCATGCCGAGTCAGATCCCAGCTTATACAATGCACCCCTCTCCCAATCGTTGTTTGGATTGCTCTTCCTCAAAGCTATTTTTGGTAATTTCCTTCTGTTGACTTGCCATTAGGCCTGCTCTCACGTAATCCAGGCAGACACTGGATCTCCAGCAGCTACTCCAGTTCTTTAAGCATTTTGGAGTAAGCAAAAAGAGGCTTTCAGAGCCAGCATTGGGGAACAGTGTGTGACGTCATTCTACTTTTACCAAGAAATGTTGGTTTTTCACTCTATGAGCTCTGCCAGCTTTGTTTCTTTATTTAATGGCCTTAAAATCAATTCCAGGTAGCATTAATAAGGTCTTAAAAAGTCTTAAATTTGGCTTACAGAAACAGGTGTTTGCCTAGATACACTAATTACAATAATATATGGAAAATTATTATAATGTCCATGGCTTGAAAAGTTTGGGAATCGCAGAAAAACTATTATTCTAAAAACACTGTTATTCATCTCCATTATACAAATGACTTCTGTTCTGTGGCTGTAGAACAAATATTGTGACGTTTACCCGTACATGATATTGAACAGCAACCACAATCTGCAAATCCAAGTGAGAAATAAAGGGCCTAGAAAAAAAATAATTTAGAAATGGAAAAACGTGTATAGGAACCCTGGCTCCTGTTTTCACACGGCGAGTCACATTTTATGACCTTGTGGAACGGCGAGAGAGGGGAACAGTGGGCGTCTGTGAACCAGCCTGCCCCGAGCCTGCTGGGGAGGAATGAGACCGTGTGGGAGAGTCACACAAGGACGATACGTGATCCTGTGTTTTATCTATCCTGGCTACCTCCTAGCCCAGAGCCTGACTTTGGAGGTCATACTGTATGCACTCAAAGACATTGCATGATATTTGTTTTTTTTAAAGGCCCCAGCAGGACTCTGTGTACTGTTATTGATTGATTGATTTTCTTTTTTTTGTTTCCAGTGAAGAGATTCCGGGAGCCTGTAGGGATCAGACGACCGTGGAGGATCTGGTCAGAAACCTCTTCTCTCCTGAAATCAGACATTGTGAAATAAAGGTGGTCAGCACTAGTTTTAACACAATTCCCTCGGTCTTTGTCCAGGTTTTTTGACACGTCCAAGCAGGCCATCGGTGCTCTCTTCATCCACTTCGCCAACATCTTCCTGTCCACGCTCACCAAAGAGGACCCATGTTCCCTGTAAGTCACTGATTTCACAGCATGTCAGGTTAAACTGAGGCTGGACCGATAGCAATGCATCACCGAGAACATTATTTCCCGTTTTGCTGAAGGTACCTGATGAACTTCCTGCTGGACGCCACGCTGGGTATGCTGGTCATCTGGGTGGGGGTCAAGGTGGTGTCCAAGGTGGTAGAGTACAAGCAGTGGACGTTGCTAACCTTCGGAGAATATGGTGAGTGGAGAAACATCTGCTGTTGAGACCCACTGCTTTTCTGCCATTATTATGGCAGGAGCCAATTGCTGCTTTCAAGTGCTGTTGGAAATGGGGATTTTTATGCCACTCTTACTAGCTGAGTTGTGACGTTATTGGTAAATGCGATAAACACTTGTATTGTTATGTTATTGTTTGGTACTGTTATATGTTTCTAATTTTACTCTTCTTTAACTTGTAGTCATCACACTTTTTTTTTTTTAATGAATTAATTAAAACATCAATTACGTGCCTGATGTGCATTTTCACAACAGCCACCAAAAAACGACTTATTATTATTTCCGACCAAAAGAAACTGCAATTTGAAACTCAGACGTAGGAGCTTTCAAGGAGCATGTCAAGGTAGCATCAGGCCGCTCTTCTCCCAACAAGCAGTCCTGCCTTCCACCACTGGAGGAGGCTGCAGGCCAGCTGGAAGCAGACAGGGCGGCGGGCCAGCGTCTCCAGCTGCAGTCGAGTCTGGAAAACATCCCCAGTTGCCTCAGAGAGGGGTTAGGTTCACGGCAATTATAACACTCACTTATTCCACTGTTATTCTCCCTCGTCACTGATGGAGGTTTTCACTGAAACAACTTGCAAGGCTGAGTATCTCCTTGTGGTCAGGTTTTCAACCACGGCTGTGTTTGTGGGATTTTCTCTCAACTCTAACTCAGAATGTGAAGTGCAGCTGCTCTGTTTCCAGTAGCAAGAGTAATGAGGGTAGATGTGATTTGTTACGCCCACTCTTGGTTTACCAGCACATGAGCACTGACTGCGTATGTTTGACTGAAAATCCGATGTATATTGGCACCCATGTGGTCTTGATGTCTCTGCCCTCTTGTCCCCCCCACCCTCTAGGTGACCCCCCCCACGCAGCGGCATGGCTGGGCCAGTGTGGCATCTATCTGCTCATCATGGTGCTGGAGAAAGGCGTGGTGAGCCTGGTGCTGCTCATCCCTGGCTGGTCTAATGTAAGAAAACTGCACTTATTTGACTACATTCAGGTCCCATGGGAAATAGGACATTCCAATGATTGGTTTGCTGCAAAACATGAAGTCAGATGAATCACTCACCAAGTGCATGTGTGTCAGGTGTGAAAACCAAACCCAAGTCTACAGAAAACTTAAGTCACGGCGTCTTGAGGGCGAGTTTGAACGCATGAACACTTCAATGTCATCGCTTTTAACCGTCATGTCCTTCCCACGGTTACTCCCATGTGACGAGAATGCAGCATTACAACACCCAGACTGAGTGACTGCTAAAAATACTGTGTGTGTTTAGAGAGACAGATACAGGCATCCAGTGTAGGTGCTGGGTTGGACATGAATCAGGAGCAGATTCTTAAAACCCATGCACCTTTTTAGTTTTGTTTTCATTTGTATGTATTGTGATTAACCTAAATTGCTCTTTTTCAGGTCAACCAGACCCGATTTAAAGGGCAGCTGCTAGTGCGCGGCTTTCAACAATTGTCTATTGCTCTTAAAATGTCACAGATACATCTGATGATGAACAGGAAGTGACATTCACTTTTTTGTTTTGTTTTGAAAATCTGCAGCAACATTGAGAGATGAAAGTCATCAAGACTTGAGAAAGAAAAACAATTTGAAGTCAAAAGGGTTTTTTGTTTATTTATATTTACGTTAGCCCTTTCCATAGCAACAGCTGCTCTTCAAGAACTCAAAAGGCAACCCTTTTATTTAATAGGAAGGAATCGTGATTTGTAATGTTTTCACAGTGTTTTTGTGGGCCTGTTTTCCTTGTTCCAAGACTGCCTCCAAACTGTTACACTACTGAGGAGCTGAGATGGATTCTTGCCTCTCTTTGCTCCAGTTCTTCCGATGAGTGGAAATTTAGTTGATCATTTCCAGGTCTTGAAATGTTTTGGATTGGCACAAAAGTCCTTTCACATATTTGTTGTTGTGAAGAATAAAGTTCAGTTGTGTTGTGATTTGGCCCAGTTAACAGTCAAATTGCCACTGTGCATAATACTCAACATCTCAACCAAAATCTCCAAATCCAGTCAGGAATTTAAAAGACCAGCCAAGCGATTGCAGCGTGGATCCGTTAGGCTTATGGGAATTGGATGCGAGGGGCTTCCAACCACACCTTCCTGGTGTGAGATGAGGCTCAGCTGTGTAGAAATTCCCCAGAACGAAGGGCTCGACCTCTGTGTCGGTAACAGCAAGCAGCAGACTGGAGTTGTTTATTATTGCCTCTACAGGAGAAGTAGGTAATTAGTCCCCTTGTCCTGGAAATGGAGCGTTAATCATCACAGCAGTTGGCCTGGTTAGTCATCTTGGCAGTGGTCAACTTCTAGCGTAGTTGTGAGGTGATGTTGATGATACAGGACTTGAAGTTTGTTGCAGACAAAGTTGTTTTGTTGTGAGGCAAACCCACGTGTGTTTGATTGACACAGGAGCAAGCGCAGTCTTCCAACTTCTGCCAGAATTTTACGGTGGACGGCATCAACTGGCTCTTTTTTTATTTTTCATAAAAGGCCAATATTGGCTCACTGCCCCCGTGTGTTGAGCCGGCCGGTCCGTTTGTAAAATGTTTCCGTGCTTCTTTTCCAGTTGGAGGAGGTTTTACTGAGCTACATCGCTAACCCTCAGCTGGAGCTGGTGCTGGTGATGCTCATTGTGCCCTTCATCGTCAACGTGAGTCTGGCTTTCATGCTCTAGTTGTCACATTGTGCGACATTGTGTGGAGTCCTGTACATGCCCCAGATGTTTCAAAGGTTATGAGTATAAGGTCGGTAATGCGTCTCTCTGGTGCCCCCTGTAGTCCATCATGTTCTGGGTGGTGGACAGCCTGATGATGAGGAAGTACAAGACAATGAAGAGCCTGGACGACTCCTGTGACAGCACGGTGAAGAAGGCCGACTCTCTGCCCTGGGCCACCAATGATGAGTCACGGGTAAGATACAATGATATTCATGCACTAGTTGCACTCCTGCCTTGCCTCTACTGCCTGAGTTTTAGCTGAACTACAGCTCAACATCTCCACTGGGGCACAACCAATATGGGTTTTTGAATATCACCCAAATATCCCCCAGAATTGTATTCCTGTCAGGGTGGAAAAGCCTCTGAAACAGCATTTAGACCATGAGACACTAAAACTCTCCACTGAAACCACATGCATTATATGTAATCAAACAAACTGTATCATATCCATCATATTGGAGGATGATGACAATGACTGGCTGATATCAGGTTTTTAATAAAAGGCCAGTATTGGCCCCTATACAGTATAGTGGTGTAACCCTAGTCTCCATGTTCTTTAGATCCTGGTCAAACCAGGACTGTTTCAGGATGTCATCGGGAAATATGTGCATTCAATTTACCAGACGCTTTTTTAAAGGTCCTTAGCTGTCCCAAAAATCTGGTGGGCTGGTAAAATAGTGAAAGCCACTACAGCCGGTGGACAGAAGAGTGAAGTTTCCTGCCCTGGTCAAGTTTATTAAATCTGTCTTTGGAAATTGAGCAAGGATACATTGAAGGCCATGGATATATTGGGTAGGACCACATTATTACCCTGGTCCCAACCACACTTGGTCCTGGTCCTGCCACAGGTTGAACTCTGGTTGCACTGCTCCAGCTTGGATTGGATAATGTGCAGAATCAAGGCATCCGCAGGCCCTTAAAAAGTCTGAACATTTTTATTGTTATTTTGAACTATAAATTTAAAGCCTTCACTGCCCCGTCTGCTGTGCAAATGACTCCCCAGCCTATAAAGGGATTCCTTTTGATGGTATGAAACAGTTAAAAATGTCTGTTCCCACCAAACGTCCCTAGTGCATTGCATACCAGAAGACAAAAATAAGAACGTGAGACTTAAATATGGACAAAAGAGTGCTTTAATGTGAGAAACAGGGTGCTGATGTATCCACACGGTCACGCTGGGTGTCAACTGCACCTGTTGTTTTGGGGGATGAGGACAGGGTGGGGAGGTGCGCGTACACACACACACACACACACACACACACACACACACACACACACACACAGACAGAAACACACCATGCGCATTGTCTCTCTCTCCACTTTGTCTAACGGGCCAAATGGCCTAGTTGATGTCCGTCCAAGAAAGACTGAGTCAGACACGTCTTTGTGTATCCCACTTGTCTCCCTCTTCTCCCTGTCTTCCCTTCTTCCTGTTCATTTGAGGTATTCTGGTTTTGCTCCCTTGTGAAACGCCATGTGAAACTTTGTTGTTACTTTAAGGTCCCGTCCGCCCCTAGTTTTGGATGGCGTCTCAGTTCTGTTTGTCGTCCTGGCGAATGTGAGTTATTGAGCAAGCCCTCGTAATCAATCAATTTCTGGGAAGAATGTATTTTAAATGTGATTGTGTTGCAATGGAATAGCAGGTAACACTCAACTTGAACTGCATTACAGGCCCACTAGAAGCACAATATAATCACCAGACAAACATCAGTATTCAATCATCTTAATTTTTTTTGCAGTGTTTATTACATCTATGAACATATTATTATCTTAATGCTTATAATGCCTTATGAGCACAACTTCAAGTTAAGTGTCACCGAATCCTGAAATGCAGGATCTGAAATTAACACCCGTCAAATGCCGATAAATCAATATGGTTCCACAGCCACACTGCCTGGTAACCTTTTGAGACGACAACATTTGATCGCCTCGATTATATATACAGTCATTCAAACCATTGGAGTTAATTTAACACTTTGGATAGCTTTGAAGAGCCGTCCAGAGCCGTATCATATGGACAAACAACACTCCAATCCACAGTTGCCAAGTCCATGATAATAGTTAATTCTAATATGTGAAGATCAAGATGGGCCCATTGTGATTCAACACAGAACTGCCTTTGTGACATCACTACACTCTCAGACTCTCAGTCTCTCAGATCCCACCATAAAATGTGGGGATGTAATTACAGCGAGCTTTACGAGCCGAGCATATCACTGATGATGAACATTAATGGTTAAGGAGAATCCTGTAATGTACATTCATTCAATGCCTTTTGATTTGGTATTTATTTTTTGGTTAAGACAGACGGTCTGCATACTGAATTGTATAGAAAGGAAACACAGAAACCCCTTCCTACATTTCAGTAGTTATCATTCTCTTACTTTAAAGAGAAGTCTGCCAACCTCTAAGGTTTATTTGCGATTCTGGTAAAGGTTTTGAGTTACAAGCCAAGGGTTTCAAAAGGGCATAATGATGAATTACCGTAGGACACTCTCAAAAGGGCAGGTCAAGTACAACACAGTGATTTATCGAGACCCAAAGAAAGAGTTTTACCCTTTTGTGGTGCCACGTTAGTTTCCACCTACAGCCCTATAGCCAAGGATGTTAAGTGAGTGGTGGACAAACATTGGCATATATTTAAAACTGATCCCCATATTGGATCAGTTTTAATCCTAACCCTAACCTTTAAAAACTCCACCTTTATTTGGTTAAGTCTGTTTCATCTAAAAGGCTCATTTCTTTGTCAAAAATTGGTAGTGTTAATTATTGGTAAAAGTGGTAATTTTCCATGTCACAATTGTGTTCAGTGTCACTCTGTGATTTAGGGGAATCACTTCTCTCACCCTAGAAAGTCAGGTGGAGAATCACTTGCAACACATGGTGTATTGGATAAAATACCCATTGAGCTTGTATGAAGTGGGTAAAAAAACAGGATATTTTAACATAAATACACAGTTGGGATGAGACATCATCTGGAGCTAGGCATTTTAATCGCCATAACTACAGTGTGGTCAATTTGAGTCCTTGAATTTCACCAAACAAGACCTTGAAAGTCATTGCCAAGTGAGTGTGAGAACCCTGACTCATGCCAAGCAGCTGGATTGAAGAATTGTCATTTCAGGCTCTTCCAGGCGCTCCCTCTGTTGGGATGGACCTGTGCTAGCCTACCTGTTGTGCTATATAATTAATCTCACCTGTTACACAGGTATGCTTGTTCCATTAGCCAGAGGCACGCTGAGGAAGGGCGTCTAGCCCGAAGCGTCTCTGTTGCAGTGAATGAAAAAATACAGTGCTACTTTGGATCTTTCATCATCATTATTTATTTTGAGGATGCAGCGCCCATAAAACCCATAAAACACTAAGCTGGGTTGAGTATGTTGTGTCCCATTACTTTCAATGAAAAATCAACGCTTATTAATACGGGAAGATTTGTTGTGTAGCCCAACGTTTGTTGAAACTTGACATTATCCCATATGGCAACACGTCAGGTGTGACTCCACCAAAAATACATAATGAAGAAAAAGACAGAAAAAGATTGATTGTGAATGAAAATTTAAATTTAAAATCTGCTCTTGTCTTTTTATTGAATGCTGATTCTTTACACAAAACCGCATTGAAGATGGGAGGGAAGACATATTATTTTGGCCCATAGAAATGATTGACTGGCATTGTTTTGCCCTGCGGTTTAACATGTTACCAGTTCAACATTCAAAGTGTGCATGCCTGGAGGCATGGCCTGGTGAGTCCAGAGATCACTAGGACACAGTCTTGTTTAGTTTGCCAGCTCTTGGCAGGTGATTTTGGACACCGGTGAAAGGCATGCAGGCTTGGTGCTCAGTTATGATGGGGCCATTTAATGTGCTCTGTGTGTCTCCTCTTAAGTGCTGGTTTATCTGGATGTGGAAACTGTAACAGACTTGTCCTTGTGAGTGAGGCCATAATAGCCTCCTACACACAGCGAAGAAGCCAGTGTCATTTTTTTCCTGTCTCCCTCTCAGGAAAAATTGAACACACACACTTCAGGGTGAATGACTGTAAGTGACTGGCATGTGAGTGTTTGTGCCTCCCATCTCCTCATCCCTGGCCGTCTGCCAGACAGCCACAAATCATCCCTTCATCCCGGGAATAAAAGTGACATTTAGGAATCATTTCCACACACTGATGTTATGGAAAGCAGAGTGGAGGAGGGTGAGGCAGATGGAGATAGAGGGTCATTGATTAACATGAGGGCTCTGAGAGGGTGCTGGTCAAAACTATAGTCACAGTAGTGTTGCTATGGCTGGTGTTGTTGCCTACAGCATGCAGGTTATGATGTGGTGGAGCCCAGCAGCGCTGATTATCCACCTCTGCTGCTTTTATTACAGCAGGGGTTAGACCACAGATATATGGGCCGATACTGGATTACATATTTATTGTAGAAGTGATCAATACTACACTGGTTGGCTATGGGAGGACCTGAACCTGACCTGATTCTATTGAGAAGAGAGACAGATCAAATCAGATTCCACAAAATGATTACTACTTCAACTACTACTGTCACTATGACGACTTCTCCTACTCCCTCTTCTTCTTCTACCCCCATCCAGGGTTTTAAATGAGTTTTAGTGTCCCATCATGGTCCAAATGCTGTTTCAGAGGCTTTTCCACCCTCACTGAAAGCTGAATATTCTTATGTGTGTTTTTTATTTTACATTTTTGGCATGAAAATGATCAAATGTATCGGTATCATCCTTTAAACTATTATCAGTCAAACCCTAACAGGGCATCATAATACGGGGGGTTATATTGCCATACATTTTGTTCCTTTAGGATCACACTTGAAGCTGCTGCTACTAGAGTATATTCCAGGCTGGGAATAAACTCAGATATTTTCCAGTTTTGGGCTGGGAATGCAGAACCTAAACACAACATGGCTGACTATTACTTGTCTGCGTTGTCTCTGAGCCATTGCTGTGTGCTGTGCTGTATTACCGCGGTCTGTCCTTCACCCATTCACGTCTTCCGGCCTCCAGGTGCTGCTGACCATAGAGTCGGACACAGAGGAGGGAGAAGTGGAGCCGGACGCTGGAGGACCAGACCCCCATGTACAGTACTCAGGTGGACCCATAAAACCTAGCTGGGTGGTGGTGTAAGCCCAGGTAATCTCCCTGTCCATCCACAAACCACACACACACACACATACATGCCAAAAAACAACCAAAAAACTGTATCCTGAGGAATCTCTCACATTACAGGCTTAAATATCCACTTACTTGCAATGGAAAGGACAATTAAAGGATGCTACCTGTGAATGAAAGGAGGCGGGCAAATGGCCTGTCAATCAAATAGTGTTTGGAGAATTAGCAGCTCTTTACCTTTTACACCTCGCTGCCTCTGCTTACTGTAAGAAAACATCAGAGTAACTACAGATGAAGGTATTTCATGCCGAGTGAAACCCGCGGAGATAAATCTGTCTTCTCTCCACGCTGGGAGTTTTTTGGGAAGGGTGTTGATCTCCAAAGACCCGTTCACCCCCATATCATATTCCAAAGAGCAGCGGGAGAGTGAAGTGTGTGTTTAGTATTTTACCTCGTCAAATGTAATTACTCTGAACCCCCCCCCCCTTTTTAATTGGGGTATAATTACAGTCATTCCTGCTCGCCGAAGTTCCAAGCATTGTTGATGCACTTTCAGTCTGTCTAATTTGTAAAAAACAGTGAATTGTTGTTTTTGGCTGCCATACTACGATGGTTTTACTCCTCTGTTTTTAAAGCGATGGTTTGTGTGTTGTTTTTCTTGTTATGGGGAAAAAAAGGACCAGGTCATTACTCGTTCCTAATTCTGCAATGATTTGTACATTTGTAAGACTTTCAGTGGGTGTTAGCTGTGTATTCTACTTTGCATATGGCACATTTCTATTATTTATTCTCTGTATATTTTATACGTGTTTGACTTGATTGATGTATTGCGGTCCAATCTGTGGTAACGTCATTGTAATGGGATTTTTTTTTTATTGAATAAAGAAAAGTATTTTGAATGCCTTTTACAGACGTCATAGCCAAACTGCGGGAGAGAAACAAACACTGAATTCAAGTAGGTCAGTGAAATATTGAATCAGTGTTTTCCAGCAGTTTCTTGGATATTTCTTTATTCTTTTGTATCTGTAATTAATCGTCTGCAACATTTCCGTTCAATTGTTTACATTTATGAGTGGAAACATCTTATTCCGACATATTCCGTCCATCACATTTTTATTTTGTATTCCAACGTATCGTGTATTTTTTTTTTTACAATTTTTCTTGAATTCTGAACTGTGGCGTGTCAACAATTTTAAAGTAAAGTGCCACGGTGCTTCTTAACGAATGTATCTCTTTACTTTGTACCATGAATAAAGATGAATGACACATGAACCAGTGTTTGGTGTTGAATTCCTGCAGCGGCCGGGGCAAGGCAGCGCGATGACAGACAACTGAGCAGGACCAGGCCGGAGCACACCTGTGTGGGCGGGGCAAGCAGCCCTGTGACCTCCAGCTGATGACAGGGTGGAGGGGAGGGGGAGGGCTGTGTGTATTTTTGTGTGTGTGTGTATGTGTGTGTGTGTGTATGTGTGGTGTGTGTGTGTCTCTAGTGATTTGGTACTGGGACAGGGGGTTAGTTACCGGGGTTGGTCTCCGTGGTGACCAGGTGTGATCATCAGCCCAAGGTTGCCACATTGAGGACATGTTGACATAGTTTACATATTAGCTGTTGAGAAACACACACACAAACGTGTGCAGTAGTAAGGGGGTTTTGTGTTTTGTCCTCAGGAAACTACCTGGAAAGGTGGATTTAAATGTTTTATTTACATTACAAAATTATTGTCGAAAATAATACACATCAAATATAAAAACCTTATTACATTTCTATTAGAAATAGTAAAAAAATATGTTCAAGAGTATTGGTGGTGGTTATTCAGTTCAGGTGCACCTGAGGGTGGATGGGGGCAGTGTAACAAGACTGCTTTGGGTGGGAAAGAGATGGGTGAAATTTGAAGGTTTGGCGTTGGGAAATGTTCTGGGAGTGATTTTTAGGGTTTAGATTTAGGTCAAACAAAGGTGGCGCAGCTCAGTGACGTCTGAAGGGCCGTCCCGTTCTCAGGCTCCTGACTGGCTGTCGTCTCAGGCTCCGTTGCTTCCATGTGGCCAATCCCCCGTGTGGAACATGTGTGACATCAAATAGTCCTCGTACTGTCCGTCTATCAGCTTGGCCGCGTTGTTCCTGGCGAACCAGCAGTCCACGCTCTGCGTCCCGCTGTAGATGCGCCTGGTCTTCCGGACCACCGGCACCGAGCGGTCCTTCACCTTCAGCACCGGCGTTGGTTTTATTTCTCTCTGTGCTGAGCTGTCGACCGCAAGCTCCGCCAGTCCCACGTCCTCGTACAGGAACTGACCTACAAGAACAATGACAGTGAGGCAGGTTTCATTAAGCTGTTGAGTAAATCTTCACACACTGACCTGGAATGATTTGGACGATAGCGACCGGTCAATATGTGATTTTTAATAAAGGACCAATAGTGGCAAACCAGTGTATTGGTCTAACCCTAGTCTTACTGAGCAGTGAAGAGCACAAGCCCCTGGTTACACCTACCCAGCAGGCCATGGCAGTTGTGGGACAGCCCCTTGCTGTTGGAGATGTAGAAACCCAGATGGTCTCTTTGATAGGGGGCTGGATTCTTGTAATGGTGCAACAGGATCACAAAGCTGATGGTCCCCCCTATGGTCACAGTCACGTTGGACTTGCCCACAATTGCCACGGACAAAGCGCCACTGTCCACGGCGATGGTGGAGTCGCAGGGCAGGACCATGCGGTCCCGTCCGTCCAGAATGACTTTCTTAGGGGTCACCTCGATGTAGGCCCGCTTGGGCCGGTCCACTACGATGGTGATGGTGCTGAAGTAGGTACGCTGCTGCTTGTGGCTGCCCGGCGGAGCTGGCGCACCAATTAGCTTACCGTTCACCGTCACTCCTGGAGACACGTACAACACAGATTACTATAATAGTAATAATACGTATAATGGGTTACTATGGTTTCTAATCCCACACAAAGCCAAACCAAGTGCTCACTATTGGGATCATCATTTCTCTCCCCTGTAGCAGAAGTACTTTTTATACTGTATTACTGTCGACAGGAATATTCTGTTAAATGGTTTGTTCATGGCAACAGGGATACTCAAACGCAGAGTATCAAAGGTTCATGTAAGCAGCTTAGCCCAAACCAGGGGAATTGGCCAATAGCCAGGATACTGAATGGAGAAGTAGCCAGTGTCTTACCGGAGTACTTGTGGTCAGAGACCAGGCGAAGGATGTGTCCAGGCTCTCCATTGATGTTGAAACACACTGTCAGTTTACTGAGGGGGAACTCCACCACAAAGTGGGGGTCACCGTCCGCTGAAGCAGAGAATGGATGGAAGTGTGAGAGGGAGCATCAAAATGACACCAGAAAGACTTTAGATGTGCATCTTTTAAGCAAAATGAATGAGCAGATCAGTCTGTTGAAGAAGCTTTGGGTGCTTTTGGGGTTGATTTTTGTGGATTGTCTGTTGGTCTGATAGGACCGTATTGGAAAGCCAAACCCAGGCAAGCAAGACGTGAGTAGCTCTATAGTGAAGCAATTGGTGAGAATCAATCGGTACGATGGAAAATGATTGGAAAATGGGGTCCAAATGAAAATGGGTGGGTTTTGAGCTCCAATATAAATCTTAACTCTCTACTCTCAAAAAAGTCCAATTATCCATTGTCAAGTTGCAAAGTAAGGCAAAAGCAGAACGGTAACTGTTTAATTTGGCAACAGTGTCTGGTTTTTAAAGGCCTTCATAGCTCTGTATAAGAGAGCGTCCTGTATGTATGCTCCATCAGATAACATACATCCTTGGAGTTTCCTCTGGCCTGTGAGAACTAGCTGAGATGAATAGAGGAGAGATGAGATGAGATGAGAGAGAAACAGTAATGACAGGGTCATTAGCCCTTGCTAACGGCCTCTGATGGCATCCCTCTCTTTACCATAACACACAAGCATCCATGTCTTTAGTCTCCGTAACACTATCCCATTCGCTGGCTGTGTGTGTGCTCGCGAACACGCACTTGCATGTTCAAAGTGCCACCTAGACCCAGTGTTGGTATTTCAATTAGACCCTGTGGCTTCTCTCCTCTTCCTAGGTCATGTTCAGAGGCATCTCTTAACCCCTCGCTGCCTGTGTGATCATTGCCGGCTGTCTGACGAACATCCAAATTACAGGCCGCCCACACAGAGAGCACAGAGAGAGAGTCTACTGTACATGTCCCCTCTTCTGTCTTTCAAGTCCTCCTATGGAGCCTCGTAACCACCACATACCGCAAGGGAAACAGGCACAGCTCGAGGCTCAGACACTGTATGTGAGCTTCCAAGACAAACAGGCTGAGAAAAAAAGTACAAAAGAGAGAAAGAGAGAGTGAAATCACCTGATGTTTTGGTGATGGTGATGGATTTCTTGGCTTGCCTCCTCTCAACTTTACCTACAAAGAAAAAGAATATTCATCTCCTATGATGAGTTATTGGCTTCATGGGTTTGAATCCCTTCTGACAAGCAGGTTTAATACTTGTTTAGTTGGTGGTTTCCCTGTACAATAACAGAAGCTAAACGTTTCAATAGAGAACACTGACAGCCTCACCCATCGTGTTGCTATGAGTGTAGCCCTGGCTGCCTGGCTTCTTCCCGCCCAGGCTTTGGACCGCGTCTTCCTCCGTGTCATCCGGCAGGTCATTGGCCGAAGAGGCGGCTGAGGAGGCAGCTGAGGAGGCGGCCGAAGAGGCGGCCTTGTCAGCGCCCGGGGCAAGCGTGGGTGCCGGGGCCATGGTGCCGTCAGCCAGGACCTGAGGCTTCTCCACCACCAGGCTGGTGAGAGGGGTGAGGAAGTGGTAGACCAGGGACAGGTTGGTGGCCTGCTGGGTGTGGCCTTCCCTCTCCCTGCTGGTTTGACTGCGCAGCCGCGACCGCAGCCCGTCCTTGACGCTCAGGAAACCCCAGACACGCTCGACAAAGTCCTCCGCCACCGAGCCCAGGGTAACCCCAGACCCCTGCGTGGTGCCCGACCCTGGAGCCTTGGCCGCCGCCGATGCCGCCGCCGCAGCCGCCACCGCTTTCACCTGCTTCTCCGTCTCCACCTGCCGTTGCCGCAGCGGCACGTCGGTCTCCAGGACGATGCTCTTGTCGCTGCTGCTGGCGGTGACCTGGACGTGGAGGGACTCGGCGCTCTGGTTGGTCAGCTTGCCGGCGATGACGATCTCAGAGCCGTTGAAGTAGTTGGTGAAGAGGTGCTGGGTGACGTACTGGACCGAGTCCTCCGTGTAGTTGATCCTGATGTCGGACAGCAAGGGGGTCCCTATCTCATCGTAGAACCTAAAGAGAGAGAAAAGTAAACACCTCGGATTATTCATTTACTTTCCCAGATGGATGGGATTCAAACCAGCAAACCATCAACCCATGTCTCTAACCTCGAGGCTACCACTGCCCCACTTCAGAGTTTGTGCACACGTTCATTGAGGCGGATGCGAAGATGCGTGGAAGGATGTTGATTTTGAAGGAGTGTGTGTGTGTGTGTGTGTGTGTGTGTGTGTGTGTGTGTGTGTGTGTGTGTGCATGAGTCCTTCATCCTGTCCCTTGGGTGTTACGCTGCAGTAAACCTCGTCACCTCTTTACCGGCGTGTTTGCTCAAGCGGGACCGGGGCTATTATCTGTTTAACCCCACACACATACTCAGACACGGGTTTCACAACACGCACGCATTCCTCCACCGCTGAACAAACACCTTGTGTGTCCGTGTGGAAAAGCAGGAAAGCAAAAAAAAAAAAAAGTGTGTGCCCGCAAAAGAAAGAGAGCGACTGTTTTAGTCTCCCGCCTTCGCTTGTTGAGGTTGATTAAAGAAGTCTGTTGTCAGCACCGTCACATTTGCTGTCGTCTTTCAGTCGTAGCGTGATGAGAGACGGGGGGACGTGGAGAGAAGGGAGGGATTAAGGAGAGCTAATTGCTTGATAAGAGGTGGATTGTACACATATGAGGGGGAAAAAACAACAGGCCAGACATGAATTACTCATTTAAAAGTAATAATCTGTGACATTTTCTTACAAAATAAAGGTACATTTTGCTACACTGAACGCTAATTCAACCTGTGTCCAGTTCATGAAAGCTTTTCCATTTGCGGCTCTAAACCGTACAGGAAGTTTTATGTTTCTGGTTTGTTTGGAAGAACTGGGTAGTTAGCATGAGGAGGGATAGCCACCGTGGTTGAACATACAAAGAAAAGAGCGCCACAGATAACATTTTTTTGTGATGGAAAGAATGAGTCCGAAAATTAGATCATAAGGGGGAATGAATCCCACACACACACACACACACACACACACACACACACAATTACCCTTTGAGCATGGCACTTGCGTCGGCATCCTCGTGGATGCGTCTCATCATCCCACAGTTTTCCAGAGCCATGCGCTCCAGCAAGCGGTAGTCCACGTCATCCCCGATCCCGATGGTGAAAACGCAGAACTTCTCCTGCACGGCTGAGCGGGTGTTCCCCAGGATCGCCGGGGACTTGATCTCCCCCACCGTCGGCCGCCCGTCCGTTAGGAAAATGATGAGGGACACGCTGTTCTGGGCGGCGTCGGGGCCGGAGAGGTAATCGCTCAGCAGCGTGGAGCCGGTCCGGATGGCACCGTCGATGTTCGTACCTGCAGGGGAGGGGCATCATGGGAGATTGTTGCTCAGATGAACATGCCAAGGACGTTGAAATACAGTGGGTGGAAAAGTACAACCTTCTAGTTTTCATTGCCTTGAGGCCTGAAATGAAAACCCATTCAACAAGACTTTTTTCACTTTCATTTGGACATTAACCAGTAGGGTTAGGCCGATACCAGTATTTTGGGTTGAAGATGCCGGTAGTCAATTCTGTCGGCCAATATTGAATTGAAGTATTCAGTGTTTCCCCTAAAACTGAATTCTTATCAGGGTGGAAAATCCTCTGAAACAGCATTTAGACCGTGGGATGCTTAAAAGGATAAAAATAATACAAATATTTTCATGCTTCCTGATCAAGATGTGTCATTAGGTGGCATCCTGTTGGCTCACTCACCCTCACACCTTCCATTTTCTTATTAGATCAGTGGAAAGAAGTATATCAGGCAACATACAAGGCAAACCATTGGAAACAAAAAAACGGGAACATGATATGAGATTAGTGGACATACAAATTATTCCAATGGGCTCCAGGCGAGTCTCTCACCTCCAGTGGGCACAAGCGTGAAAATAAACTTCTTGGCGTCTCGGACGTTAAGCGGCGTCACGGGTACCAGTCGGTTCGGCTGCCACACCTTGATCTTACTGGAGAAGCTGATGAAGTTGAAGTGATCGCCAGGACGCAGATCCCTCAGAATAGTGAACAGAGCATCTTTAGTCTGAAAGAGAGCGAGAGAGCGAGTCGAACACTATTCCAAAACACTATATATGCAAGCAAGAGACTATAGGGAGTGCCTCCGTTGGGTTTCTGGGTGTGGAGGCATTGGTGAAGGCGCTCTTTGGTTTGGGGTTGAAAAAGAAACAGTTCCAAGCTCTTCAAACAATTTAAAGAGCCTTGGATTTAAGCTATAATCCCACTGGTTTCATCTGGTGTCGCTGTTCAAATATTGGATGGAAACTCTCAATTTGTAGCTATAATCCTTAAAAGTTGCATGCCTGTTGTGTTGAGTTTCTTACCGCAAACAAGTCTCAAGAGAAACAGACGCTGGACACACAACTCAGTAAAACCACAGTCATGGTTTCTACTGCGTGGTGTCCATGGTTATTGTATTATAATGCCGGCGCTGTAATGGTTGGACGCAAAATGCACATGCCGTCAATCCAGCCCAGCCCTCTGACCAGCTGCGATACTCCTCAACTTTGATGACTTCAGAGATTACACACACACACACACACACACGCACACTCCACCCAGCACCCATACAGCCCTGGATGTTGGTGTCAGTAGATACAGTTAAAAATACAGTCAAACATGTAAAGAAAGCTAGTTTATCGTAATCCTTCAGGTAATTATAGATAAAATTAAAGTTAAATTTTTAGTTGTTGGGGTGAAAACTTGAAAAACCTTGAAAAACCTTGAAAAATTCACCTTGTTTTTAGCTTGACCACCATGTATTTCTGAGTTTATCCAATGGATTTTGAATGGGTTTCATAAATGTCGTAAAATATTAATTGGCGTTACGAAGTTTTCATGTGACAAAACCGCCACATTCATTTGTATGCTCACATGCAAGTACACACACATAGACACTAGTACTCTGTCCTGCAACTGTAATCTGCAGCCATGCGTGTGTGATGGAGTGTATATGTGTGTGTGTGTGTGTGTGTGTGTGTGTGTGCGTGGGATACCAGATGCCTATATGGGCCGTATACTGCGAAGGTCAGAACCACAGATTGACCTACACTGAAACCCTCTATTGTGGAGCCACATCAAAACACACTTGTTGTTCTGTTCCCGTGGACCGCTGGGGGCTGGCGTTGGGCGGGGGGACGGATCAAGGGGTCGAGCCCGCTGTCATCTAGAAAGTTCCATTACCCCATAGACACTGACCTCCTCCCTCACAGCAAGGCCTTGTATGTTCCCACTATTCTCTCTCTCTCTCTCTCTCTCTCTCTGCAATCTGTTTTTCAGTTTTGCTCTCTTCGCTCTGCTGGGATGTGCCGTATGGCAGCTGCTGCAGGGTTCAGATACGTATCTGACCGAGGGGGATTATCAAGCTATTGCAGACGGAGGAAAAGATCTGATATTGGTATTCCGGTGTGGGAGTGAGGAGGCGGTGGTGTCGTGTTCACTGCCCGGTACAGTCGTTGAAATTCTCCTGGAAAAATAGTTTCAACTGCTTTGCATAGAGAACCTATAGCAAAATCCATCTGATTTACCCACATTGACACTGAGGAAACATCAGATTGATCCTATCTATGGTATTTGGGACCTTAAAGCTGCACTTTTTATGTAACAAAAAGTCTAAATGACAAATTGGAGCTGCAACAGAGAAGAACGTCCCATCCCCACCATTTGAGAGGCCATAGATTCACACTATTTCCCCAAATTAAAATCTGTTGTCAGGGAAAAGTGACCAATTTCTGGGGATTTCTGGGTAATGAAGAGTCCTTCAAACTTTGAAAAAAAAATCAAAATTCCCGTGCAGCTTTAACTTGCCAGTGGCTGTTTGTGTTTCCAGTAAGTGCGCTTTTTTTTTTTTTTTTTTTACCTGTCTGATCTTAGTCCCCAGCATGGAGGCGCTGGTGTCAATCACAAACACCACGTTCTTGGGCACAACAGGCAGGTCTTTGGGAGCAAAGTAGTGGACGAAGTGGCCATTCAAAACCTGGGGGAAGAAAGGGGTATAAAGACGTACAACAGGCTGTGAGAGAGACGTTGTGGTCGCTTTGTTTGATTGGCAAAACATATGATTGTTCAGGAGACAGAGTTTGGCTGCAGAGCGAGGGCGGTGGCAGTAATCCAGAGCAATGAATTACTAACAGGTGGGTGGAAGTGTGTGTGTGTGTGTGTGTGTGTGTGTGTAGAGAGGAAGGGAGGCTTCTACGCATGGACACAAAATATGAGAGCTATTCTGTTTTACCCATGCTGTTTTACACAGTCTGGTTTTGTTTAGGCTGGCAAGTGAGCTGTAACGGTGTAACACGCTTTACCTGCCACGTGTGGACAGACTGTGGTCGTGAATATAATGGTATTATTTACAGAACATTCATATAATATACAAATGCGGCATGACTTTTCTACAGCTTTTGCCTTCTCGATAATTGTTCTGTCTGCATGTTTATATATGTGGAAGGAAGGTTACTATACACCGAAGTGCTGATCCAAGTGCCACTCGAAATATGCACTGAAAATTGTGTAACAATCCTCAGTCAAATAAAAGAAAATAATAAAAGTAATAATAAAATGGAAAAAGAGCAGACAATGATTTTACAGCATTTTCGTGTTAGTTCGCCTACCAGTGTCAAGCGAGCCTGAATAAAAGAATAAAATCCATCTTGATGAACATGTTTTTCAGAGTGATATAAAGTACCTTAGTGAAAATATTTAAGGAGGACTCTGTAGTGAATGACAATATAATTGTGTTTTCCGCCAAATACACCTGCTCACACCAAACATTTATAACAAAATGTATTAATTATTCTTTTTCTCCAGTGATGCTTTTATTTTGAAGGCAGGTATTGATCTAACTGTCTCTGGCTGGTTTGAGGGAGCTGCTTCTCCTCTCCTCGACACCTTCTGATACCGCTGGTGTGATTCTGATACAGTCGTTGCACCTCTACTACTATACTACGTATTTGTCACACGTGCTCTAACCTGTATGTCTCCGATCCCCATCTCTCTCTCCACGTCGTAGCGGATCACAAAGTCTCCCAGGATGCCGTTGGTGGTGATCTTGGCCTGTTGGACGATGTTGGGGCTGAAGGTGATCTTGCAGAAGTTGTTGTTGGTTTGTTTGATCACGGTGGTGGCAGGAGGCCCAGGCTTGGCTGGAGGACAAAGTGGGTGCAAGTGGGTTTGTGTTTTAATTGGCCCAAGAAAAGGAGTGGAGATCACCACACCGTCATGTATCCTAAACAGATCCCAACTGGTGACGGTACTCACTCAAATAATACACAAGTTAGACTTTGAATGGAAAGAGTGAATACACATTTCACATTAAGATAAAAAAAATCAAGACTTACATGAAAATATGAGAATATGAACCCTATGACGCTACCTGGTGTCTTGGGTGCGTTAGGCCCAGAAGGCCCGACGGCGGCGCCGCTGTTGCTCTTGCCGTTGCGAAGCGGCAGCACCTCGAGGTGCGTGATGGGCGAGTGGTCGACGATGACGACGTCCAGGCTGAGGCGGCTGACCAGCTGCAGCGGCCTCAGGCTGATGGCGTGCTCGTAGCGTCCCAGGCGGCGCTGGAGGAGCTCCTCGTAGGTCAGCAAGAAGAAGGCCCGGTTGCGACCCGGGATGCTGACCGCCATCCTGAACACCTCCGCCTCTGAGTTAGCGCTGGGGAGAGAGAGAGAGGGGGAGGGTGAGAGAGAGCAGCTGGGAGGAAACTGGCCACTCTCACTTTCATGCCCAGTATCAATATGTTTGTTATTGTTATTACTATTATTATCATCCTGGAGAGTTTTAGTGTCCCGTGGTCTGAATGCTGTTTCAGAGGCTTTTCCACCCTGACAAGAATAAAAGTCTGAGGGAAACACTGAATCCTTATTTATTTATTTATTTGGCATGAAAATGGAAAATTTCTAAGATATTAAATGTCAGCACAAGATATCAGCTACAGCTATTGTTGTTTCAAATGCCGCATTCTTAGCCAGCTCTCCCCTTAAATCTCAGCGGGGGCCGCAAAGGTTAAATAAAGAAGCAGGAGCTGTAAACGGGAACGAAAACACAAAGCAGAGAAAAAGAGAGAAACTGGGCAATTAGGGAGGAGAGGAGGAGGTGGAGTGACGAGTTGAACAGTCCAAGTGGTGAAGTCAGGAATATGGATTGTGTGTGTGTGTGTGTGTGTGTGTGTGCACCCTTCTTCCTAATATCCTTCCACCCCAGTCCCTCCCTTCCTTCTGCCCTCTTGCCTTTTACAGTGGAGTCTGTGAATCATCTAACATTTTATGAAATGCCATTTTTTGGACGGCAGCTGGAAATGGCATGATGTCACTTCTTCCTGTCGTAGTAGGGTCACAGATTTATATGACAACCCTTGTCTCTGGAGAAATGATCTTACTCCAGGCCGGTCAGACACACATGCGCGCGCACACACACACACACACACACACACACACACACGCACGTGCACTTTGTGGCTTCCTCGGGATATTATCTCTGTTTGCAAAATAGGAACATGAGAGACACTGAGTTCTGCTGTGTAATTATAAGGAGGCGCCAGGGAGAGATCAGACTATAGGAGTGGCCACACACACACTCACACTCATACACACACACACTCAGGTTTCTCTTACCTGGTGTCACCTGAGTCTTTGTTCTTGGGTTTGCCGTTCTCCCCCTTCTCCTGTCTGACCTTCTTTTCCTTGGGCTTGACCTCACTCTGGTAGACACGCCCTCCAATGATCCTGGTTCATGGGGTTAAAGGGTGGAGGGTTAGCTCTCATTCAGGACCACCTATAGTGTCACCGTCCCGGCTCCGTTCAGTTAACAAGTGAATGAATGAGCCGGAATTAACCACAGCGTAACCTTTGTAGGCTCCCCGCTCACCTCTGGCATAACCTCGTCTCCATGGCAACTGGATCATAAATCCATACAATCAATAAATCCATACAATCAATGGGGAGCGATGGTGTTGATGTGGTGTCAACACAAGCTACAGCCCGACATCTAAAATCATTTGCCACCAAAACTTCCAAACCTGCTTATAGCCACTACAGTTATGTAGAGGGATCATTGGAACCTGAATGCTTCCTTGATGTGACTTTTTAAAATGTTAGATATGGCTTCCAAGTACATTTCTGACCTTGCTCTCCATCATAATACATTTTTAAAAATCACCTTACCAAGCCCAACTGAAGCCCTGATCCCCGATTAAGCAACTGAAGAAGAGCAGCAAAGTGTGAACTCATCTGTCCCATCATGATTCCTACAGCATTCAGGTGCACTATAATCTACTGTGTACTTGGGTAGTTGATGCGGCGCAGGTATGAACCCGGGCTCTTACATGGTGAAGTTAGAGACGTAGGCGGTAGCGGGGATCTGGAACTGGAAGACGCCGTCAGCGGCGGCGGAGTGCCGGTTGAGCATGGTGCAGGACACCGCGGTGAAGGCGTACCGGGAGATGACGGTGGTCTTGATGGAAAGTTCCTGGATGTGCGGTTTGGTCTCCTGCTCAGCGGGCACATTTACGCATCATTATTGCAGAGGCATTAAAAAAATGACCCTGTATTTAATTGAATTCTCAACTTGGGGACAATTGTGCGCGTGCTTTGCTGTGCGTATTGGCGACCCCCCCTCATGCTGAAGAAGAGATCCAGCTACTCTGGCCCATCTGATGCGCGCTTGGCAGCTCTCCTGTGCGTCACAGCCAGAAGTGAATTTAGGTTGAAAAAACAACCCACGACACTTCTGATAGAAATACTCAAACTTAGATAAGGCATCTAGTCTACGTCTTTATTAACATGTATTGTCATTTTTTGTTGTCGTCTTTTTTTGTATTTTCAAGCCAGGGGCGTCAATTCACTAAACCCAGAGCTATTTTGGCAGTCAATTCAACCCAAAACGTCCCAGCTTATATCCACTGGATTTCTGGGGACAAAGTGAAGCAACAACTGATGACTGACAATGCATTATTATTTAGTCAATGTGATCAAATTATTAGATATCAACATAGAGGGAACTTCAGTCCTGAATGCTCCATAATGTGACTTTTTTAAAAACCATATGGCTTCCAAATGAATATGTGGATTTTTTTGCTTGATATTTTCTTTCCACAATAATAATTAAAAGTAGAACTATAGTATAGTGTATACCCCCCGAATAATGAACTTGGCTTTTACCTTGGTCAGTATAGATTTCACCTGCCGAGGGACCCTGCGTGGAGCCTGTGGAGACAAGTAAAACGGTCAGCTGAGGATATCCAAGTTAGTGGCACCAATGCGTGCAACCCACGTGAATAAAATGACTTACAATGTCTAAATCAAAGTCAGTCAAGTCGGAGTAAATATCATCTCCAAACTGAGAGTCCTCTAGTTGTCCCAGTACGCATGGGCTGAAACACAGGAGCAGAGTAAAGGCCAGCATCTTGCGGTCCTCTTCCATCAAATCAAACAGATAACTGGGACATTGTTTCCAGCGCGTCTCCGGTCTCCGAGTCGTCCAGATCAGAGTGACCGGGCCGAGAGACTGAGACTGACTGGGGAGACAACACTCGACAAACACGCCCTCCCACACCGACAGAGAGAGAGATGCTGTGTTTCAGTCCCACTTCGCTGGTGATCTGGGTTGCTGCTGCTGCTGCCTTCAAGCGCTGTCGGAAATGTCGTAATGAAGAGCTGCCAAAAAATACTTTTATTACAGGGTCCATTTTCTTTTTCTCTCCGGACCAAAAGTACTTGAACGTCTTTTTCACAAGGAGTTTACGAGGGGCTCTTAAAGGCAGCATAAGAGACAGAGCTTGGGTCATAGTCTCATAATAGTCTAATTAATGCAAGTCTACCTACTTAAAGTTGAAAGAATAAAATGGTATTCAAACACTTAAGTACAAAACTAAATATTCACTCAGAAACACCAATAAAGTTTCTCCCCTCAGTTCTTTCCTAGCACTTTATTCTTACATGGTTGCTCTGTGGTACAGCCGGCCCTGACCTTTGCACTCCTTGTTTTTGAAGTTTTGGTAATAATTGGATCTTATTCTGTTATTGCACCCATTGTAAAATGCTCTGAAGTAGAGCATTGTCTGAATGCATGAAATGTAAAAAGAAATAAATTGCCATAAAAAGAAACATCACTGTTTAACTATTGTACCATGAAAGAGGAAACATAAAGGCTTCACCACAGTTAGGCCTACTCTGGCGCTATCTTGTGGACACAATGCAACATTACATCTTCCTGATGGCATCAGATGTGTATGTCTGTGTGTGTGTGCGTCGCAAATGCAGTTTTTTATACTGTACAGCTGTAGTAGCTGTATGTAGCCTTTTAAAAACCTGTCATCCATCTCTCTCTCTCTCACACAAACACACACACACACACACACACACACACACACACACACACACACACACACACACACACACACACACACACACACACACACACACACACACACACACACACACACACACACACACACACCTCAGAATGACCTTTGACTAAATGCTGTACCACTATGGTTATACTGTATGCATCCCATGACATTCTGAAACCTTAGTTTGATGTCAACCCGAATGGCCCAAATCGTGTCCTGTTTACCCTCCCACACACTGCAGGTCAAGTTTCAAAGTTTCCTTCTCCTCCTCTATTTGAAACACAACAAATATTGACTGGGGCCGGGAGTCGATCAGCTCAGTGGATTTTAACCCTCAGTTTGGGCTTTACTGTTTTCCAGGAGGCTCCCAGCAGAAGGACAGTCTTTCTCTCTCTCTGTGTGTGTGTTGTGTTTGCATCTCTGAGGGCTGCCCGGCCAAACCCAACAGGCCTGGAAACATGAGGCGTCTTCTGCTGCTGCTTCTGGGGCTGCTACTCCTCCACCAGAGCCACTGCTTCGAATTTATCATTGATGGAGAGTGGGAGGACGAGACGGTGAGTTGGATGGAGTGGAGGGTAAAAAACCACCGAAAAACTCAGTTCATGCACTTTTTATTGGTTTCAGTTTACTGACCTTTTTAGCAGGGCGAGAATCTTCATGAGATAAATCATAGTGAGTAGTATCGAACTGATGCAAGGTCTATAATGACAGTGACAAAAACTTAACGCTGCTCTGAAAATATTTTGTAAATCACAGTTTACCCACCATTTTATTCTCATTACATCACTGGTTATTATTATCAGCTAAGGATGTGACTTTTTTCATTGTGCAGTCATTTTTTCTTTTATTTAAACAATGTCTGACTGTGTCTAAGTGAGTTAAATGTACCTGCAACTTATATAAGAATGCATGTCTTAGTCGACTCGGGTTTTGATTCTCTGATGGTTTTAATGATCAATAAATGATCAACACCGGTACAAATACTTCTCTTTCTTCCACCAGTCAGGTTTACAGGATCATCGGGAAAGACACAAGGTGAGACGTTCCTCCTTCTTTTGAGTCCAAAACAACGTAACTGTCAATTTGTATCATGCATTGCACAAATCGTGGGATTGCTTTTGTCGTTGATGTTGCAATAGTTGCAATCATTGATCCATGAACTGCAACAAACTGATCACGCACAAAACAAATTAACAGATTAAGTCAACACCAAACCTCCCACGATCTAATTATGATCCTTATGTTATCTCTACCATGTGAATAACAACAGTTTGTGGTTCATAAGCATAATAAAGAGGAAGACTGAGGCTGATGACGTGTGTGTGTGTGCGTGTGCGTGTGCGTGTGTGTGTGTGTGTGTGTGTTTCAGAGAGCGATATTGACCAGTGAAGAGCAGGAAGACTTTGAGGTGCGTCTCTCTGCTTGTTGTTCAACCGCTCTCCACTGTGACAGAGTTTATACTTATCTAACAATCAATACCCTGCTGTTTGAAGAGATTCCCATGTCTGACAGGTTATTGACTTCGCTCTCCTCTAATCCTGCTCTGCTTCACTTTACTGCCTAAAAGCAAGTCTGTCGTTTTCTCCTAAGAGAACATCACATCAGCTGCACACTCACGAGAAGTATATTATTTCTTGGCTCAATTGGGTTATTCAATTTATTTGGCCGTGTTAGATGAGTAGTTTCCAATGTCATTTTGTAGGGATGTTCCTCCATAAACTAAACTTGCACAAGGCAGAACAACCAAAGTTAAATAACATACAAGACAAATTGATCTGTACTGGGTTTGGTAGTGGTGGGGTGTCATGCTGTATTCACAGAGGTGAATTTAAAATTTAGTTCATTTAAAAACAGTTGCCAAACCTTAAAAAGTGCTTTGGTAGAAGCACGAGAAGAATGCTTCTGATTTTCTACTTTTGAATGTGCCATGACCTCCTCCACCCAGCGTTTATGTGATGATTGATTAGTGCTTGACTGCTTGTCTGGCTAGGAGTGTGTGAAAGTTGTAGATAGTCAACATCTCCTTTAGGGTTAGGGCTCCATGATCTCCATGTCGCAAATGCAAGAAAATGTGTAGGATGCAACTCAGGACAAGTACCAGGACAGGTGACCAAAGGTGGCTGGGGCTTGATAACAGAGAGATGTAGTATGTGGAGCACTTTAAGCTAAAGCAAACCATGCTTGATGTAGATTGATGATGAATGCACCTTGGCCACCAAGTCAAGATCGAGACCAGAGCACATTGAGTCCTATTCGAGACCAAGACCAAAATAGGCAATAAACAGTGGAAATGTCTTTCCAAATGTAAAAATAATGCTTAAGGAGTTTCTTAAGGGTGAACAGGCATGTGAACAGGCTCTATCTGTACTGTACCCATCAACATTTAACTGATCAGTTCATTGGAGTTTGACTGATCAATACATAGAAGTTTGAGGACCATTACGTAGGGTAGGTGGGTAAAAAGTCACCAAACTCTAACAGACAAGTCCAAGTCAAAATAAGCATGGGACTGAGACCAAGTCCAAGATGTCAAAAAAGTGGTCTGGAGACTGGACTCAAGACTGAGACTGGACTCAAGTACTCACCTACTGGATAGGTCCTCCTTCTCTCTGTTAGCCAATCCCCTCACATGTTCCGTCTGTGCCTGTATAGGCCATCCGGGGAGATGACATCACCGTCAAGAGCTACAAGGTGGAGAGTCGCATCACATCGCGCTTCGCCCACACCACCGTCAGGAGCTCGGTGGTCAACTCTGGCTCCAAAGCTCAGAGCATCGGCTTCAACGTCCAGATCCCCAAACGAGCCTTCATCACCAACTTCACCATGTGAGTGACGACCCCAGTTGCCCGAAAATCGGCTAACGTCGACACACGTTTCTTCTCTAACCTTTAACCTCTAACCCGCAAATTGTTTCCCACGTGCAGGAACGTGAACGGGATAACATTTGTGGGCTCAGTGAAGGAAAAGTCGGTGGCCAGGAACCTGTACGCCCAGGCCAGAGCCAGAGGCAAGGCAGCAGGCATTGTCAGGTACTCCTGGGTTACGACTATGAATCCGACGTAGAAATTCACAGGGTTCGATCCCCGGACTGAAATGATTCCGCTTCACAGGGCTAATTCCCAGGACATGGAAACCTTTAAGACAGAGGTCCATGTGCCGCCCGGTAGCAACATTGAGTTTGAGCTGCACTACCAGGAAATGATGCACAGGAAGCTGGGTTTCTATGAGCACACACTGCACCTGCAGCCTGGACGACTGGTGCCACAGTTCCAGGTGAGGGGGGTCATGATATATACAGATGTGTGCATGTATGTGTGTATGTGTCACTCAGCAATTACCCCAACCCCATCTATCTCTAGGTGGATGTGTACATCTATGAGCCAAAGGGTATTTCCGCGATAGAAATACCAAACACCATCGGGGAACATGTGACAGAAAACCAGATCAAACTTACCTCCTCCAAAGACAAGGTAACACAATACACATCGCTTTTTATGTAGATCCTCATTTGATTGCATCCGAGTCTCTAAATGGTTCTTGTGTGTGTTTTTGTGTGTGTGTGTGTTTAGGCTCATGCTGTCTTCAAACCCACACTGCAGCAGCAGAAGAAGTGTGAGAACTGCACTGCCAGTGCTATAGATGGCATCTTCACTATTAAATATGATGTGCAGAGAGACAGCAATGCTGGGGAACTACAGGTATTACATAGTTCACTAAAGAAAAAAAAAGAAAAACACATCTTAATACTTAACCATCCATGTATAATATGTTTACATTGTACATCTTGGCAATAAACATGCTTGTGTCTTGGTTGATGTTTTCTTCGCATGCCGTGGTTACGATACAAGCAGAACGGAGATTTCTGTAACTCAGGCTTGCATTGTTTCCTCAAGGTCTCTGATGGCCACTTTGTCCAATTCTTCGCCCCATCCAACCTCTCACCCCTTCCGAAAAACATTGTATTTGTCATCGACGTCAGCGGGTCAATGTGGGGGAGTCAAGATGAAGCAGGTAAGTGACAGTCATCCTGAGTTTACATTTACATGGAGGTCTGTGCACATTGACCCCTCCAACAGTATTCCCTCTTCCTGGCTCTTTGTCCCTCCATTGCAAAATACTGCCATGATGTGGCAATTGTGCAGAATGCATTTAATTCCAACCTACTGACCGCTCTCTCCCAGACAGTGGAGGCTATGCAGGCTATTTTGGACGACCTGACCATAGACGACCACTTCAGCGTCATAGACTTTAACCACAATGTGCGCTGCTGGAGCGAGGACCTGGTCCCCGGCTCCTCCATCCAGATCGGCGAGGCCAAGAAATACGTCCAGGGCATCAAACCCAATGGAGGTGAGACACCGTGAGGAAAGGCTTGGAAGCCTGCGGTATGCCTATGATGAACCAGATGAAAAGAGAATGGCTGATGTCGAACATCTAACATCCATCTCTGTTCATGACTCACCTTTGTCGCCCGTTGACCCCAGGCACCAACATCAACGAGGCACTGCTGAGGGCGGTGCAGATGCTGGTGAAGGCGTCCAATCTGGGGCTGATTGACTCTCGCTCTGTCTCCATGATCATTCTGGTGTCTGATGGAGATCCCACTGTCGGTGAGATATCTCATGAGTCCCATGCTGTACATATCACCATCTGGAGATATGCCACTTCCTAGACTTCACAACATATCACACAATAAACATTAATAGCCATAGATAGTACAACTTAATAACATTTGGTTTGAAACAGCTAATAAAAGTGATCTACAGTTGCTAAACATTAAACATGGATGATATAAGATTAGTTAAAGGACTTACTACATCCACCATCTTTGCTCTTTGCTCTGTCTCCCTCTGCAGGAGAGATCAAGCTCAGCACCATCCAGAAGAACGTGAAGAGGGTCATGAGGGAGGAGTTTTCTCTCTTCTCTCTGGGCATCGGCTTCGACGTGGACTACGACTTCCTGGAACGCATCGCCATGGAGAACAGGGGCGTGGCGCAGAGGATCTACGCGAACCACGACGCCGCGGAACAGCTCCGGGTATGACGGCACCTAGGAAAAACCTTTCCCTTCACCAAAACAGCTTCAAGCATCACTCTGCTCTTTCCCTCCTCGTGCGTTTGGCATCCAATGTCCTCTAAACCCAATCAAAAATATGACACACCTTTGTTTCCTTTACAAAAGAAGGACATCCAATTTGGAAAAAGGATGTTTCCTGAAATATGTAGAAACCATAGTGAATTTTACTTTCATTCCAGGGGTCACATCGTGGTGGATATCTAATTTTAAACATCTCAGTCTTGAGGCTGATAGAAAATCTTTACCACCAAATTTCAACAGTCACTTGATTCTCCCTCCCTCTCCCCTTTCCTCTCCCCTCCTAGAGGTTTTACAGCCAGGTTTCCACCCCTCTGCTGAGGAGGATCACCATCCAGCTCCCCGAGGACTCGGTGTCGAACGTCACCCAGAATCGCTTCGATAAATACTTCAGCGGCTCAGAGCTTGTGGTGGCTGGGAAGGTGCTGCCCTCCGACGGCAACACCCTGACCAGCTTCACCACAGCATCGGCCGTGAGTTAAACACACACACAACACACACACATTTGTATTTCTATACTTGTGACAACCTTCCATTGAATACATTCATTAAAGGAATACACCCAGTTTGTTTGGGAGATTTTGCTAAAACTTGGTGTCATTCATTTATCAGTGACCTTTACCCTAAACCCAAGCCCTAATTCTAAACGTGCCACTTAAAGAAGAGGACAAAAATATCTTTCTATCCTTGTGAGGACATTTGGTGCAAGTCCACTAACACACACGCCAACACCTCGTCCTCCAGGCTCGTCTGGACCTTTCCCTCCAGACCGAAGCCGACACCATGGAGCTGGACACAGAGCTGACCAAGCAGCAGCACTCCTTCACGGGCTTCGCCAGGCAGATGTGGGCCTACATCACCGTCAACCAGCTAATCGCGGAGAGGTGAGACGCGATGGGGAGGACACAAAGAGATAGATATGGTATACTGCGAATTTAGGTCATCAGACATTGAGCTGGATAGGTCTGTTTTCAGTAACACAACTCACTTTCTAAAGACTGTACATGGACCTACAAACAAAAGTGACAATGCGCAAGGCGGCTGAGACATTGTTATCAGAGTGCCTTTAGAGATGGAGTTGGCATATGTACAGAAATCCGTCCAGAGATATTTACCGACTCATATGCAGAGAATGTACTGAAATATATGGAGACTACGCAACTGCAAAAGCATTTCAAAATATCGTATCGTGCAGTCATTCCCCTGCAGACGTATCTGGCCTGATTGTCAGTTCTGCGTCTCCTGCAGGTCTCTGGCCCCAACGGCCGCCAAGAAGAGGAAGATCACCCAGAGGATACTGACCCTGGCGGTGGAGCACCAGTTCGTTACTCCTCTCACCGCGCTGCTGGTGGAGAGCGAGGACGGCAACGAGAGGCTGCTGGCCGACTCCCCGAAGGACCCCAAGCACGGCTGCTGCTCAGGTGCCTGACCACAATACAATAGGATAAATTCCTCTGATGGGTTATGATGGGATCTGTCAGTGTTGATTGATATCGCGCTGCGTGGGTGAGTGTTATGGTGCATCGTATCCATCATATCAGAGGTGGACCACAACGACTGAAGTATATCAGATCTTTAATAAAAGGCCAATATTATGTCTGACCCTCTGCTAAATGACACGCACAGGGTCAGGAGGCTTGCCGTCTATTCCTGTGTCTCCGGTGCGGCAGGTTTACGTGCCTCCACCCTGGGTCCAGTTTACCACTACGCTCCCCCCGAGGGAGGCTGTGGGGGTGATACCGGAACGCATCACCCTAGGTAACACACACACACACACACACACACACATATACATTTTCTTTTTACGTCCAACTCTTTCAGTTGGGATTATTAAACGTAAGCAGTACTCAATTGCGTAACAAGCTCAGTGTTTCCCATCCAGTGGAGAACGACCCTCACTTCATCGTCCACCTTCCCAGAAGCAACATGGACGTCTGCTTCAACATCGACTCAGAGCCCGGTCATATTCTCAACCTGGTGTCCGACCGTGGAACAGGTACTGTAGTGCTCATATACTGAATGGTTCTGACCTTTGACCTCCTTACTACTCCTTGTGTATTGCTATGTTGGTGATCTAGGAACTGAAGCTTAGTCTACTGTTGCACTCACAGTTCTCTACATAATAATAATCTTCATTCATACTTTCAAAGCACTTTTGCAGAGTAAAAAAAAACAGTAAACAGCAATGGAAGCAGGGCAAGAAATATAAAAGCAAGGCAAGAACAGAGATGAGCCTTCCTGGATCCAGCTAGTCAACGCTGAAACACAAAATGAGATCAACAAGTTTCAAACACAGGAAACCCAAACAGAAGACAGAAACAAGGCCTTCCAACCGACACCACCAACTTGTCTTGTTTTAGTTTTGAGTTTGGATCAGCCAATAGGGATCTCATGTTTCAAATTGAGATGTTGGAACAGCCAATAGGAAGCTATGTTAAATGGTTTGTGATGTAGCTTGGTGTCAGATATTGATGCTCCAGTAGCACCTTTAATAAGATAAACACCAATAATTGAAACCCACCATCCTCTGACCCACCCCTCCCCTCCTGGCCTGAAGGTGTGGTGGTGAACGGCCAGCTAGTCAGCGCCAAGCGGATGGAGAAGAACAAACTGAACACCTACTTCGGCACCATGTCGGTCTACTACCAGCCGGACGGGGTCAGCGTGACCGTCAGCACCGACAGCATCGTCATGACGGACGGCAAAAACAACCATTCCTTCACTTGGGGGGCCACGGCTGAAATTACACAGGACGGGTAACCATCACATCCTCCTACATAGGGTTATGGTGATTTTCATGTTTTAACTTCAGATGGAGGATCACATGGTCCTCTATGGGTGAAGGAAGTTGTAAAACCCTTGGGGTGATGAAACCCCCTCAAATAAACCCAAACTGTGGGTCCTTTTGTAACGTTTGTGTTCCAGGGTAAGGATCGCCATTGTGAAGGACACTCATGTTACCGTCACAATAAATAATAATATCCGGGTGATGGTGTTGCTTCACCGCGTGTGGAAGAAACATCCCATCAACGTCGACTTCCTGGGTGTCTACATCCCCAACGACAACACGTACTCCTCCCTGGCCCATGGGCTCATAGGTAAGTCTCAGGAATCGGTCCAGCAGTTGGTAAAAACCTCTGTATGTATTGAGAAGCAGCAAATAACTGAGCGACACCCAAGAGAATCAACATTTATCGGAAGACTGATACCAATATTCTTAGATTGAAGTTGTCAATAGCCCTTATTTTGTGCCGATATTTAATATCTTACTTAACTTTGACCATTTTCATGGCCAGTGAAAAAGATCTTCCACTTCGATCCATACAATTCACACTTATCAAGTTTTTGGACCACCTTCCTCATGTGATTAAGGTCTTGTAAAACAACACTGCGGAAGATCTTTTTCACTGCAGGTTTGTCTGGTCCTCCAGCACCTTAGCCAACACTCCAGCCTGGTGAGCGGTAGACAGTCGACACTCCATTGTCATGTCCATAAAATTTTTAAAAAACACATAAGGATTCAGTGTTTCTAGAAAAAGCCCCTGAAACAGCATTTAGACCATCATGGGGCACTAAAACAGATTGTCAATATCGACCTGATATATCAGTCTAACCCTGCATTCCTCCTATTTTACCGGTAGATTTGACGAACTAAAAATGTGTGTGTGTGACCTCCCAGGGCAGTTTTCCACGGAGCCTGAGGTGAGGGTGTATGACGTCCACGATGGAGCCGACCCTCTGAAGAAGGAGGCCACCATGGAGGTGAAGGGCAACAGGCTGGTGGTCACCAGGTAGGTCAAGCTGCCACATCCAAAATAGATCCCTGAACAAACCGCCTGGGTGGTAACTAACCGGTTGAAACTCTTGTGTGTCAGGGGCTGGCAAAAGGACTACCGGCGCGACAACAAGCGTGGCTCGGACGTCCACTGTTGGTTCGTACACAACAGCGGGAAAGGCTTCATCGACGGCCGCTACACCAGCTACATCGTCCCGCATCTCAACAGCTTCCTCCCGATACTTTGAGCAGCCAATAGCGAGGCTCGCAGGACTCAGGAGGTGGGACTGGCAGACGCAAGAAAACAATTGAACCAGTAACACATGCTGCTATTTGTTTTCTGGGTCAATAAAGCGATGAAAAGCTACATCCATGTGAACGGGTGGGTACAAAAAAAAAAAAGGGGGGGGGGGGGGGGCTAGAGGAAAGAGGGGAAATCAAATCACACAAGCCCTAAGATGTATAACTTTGAAAGATGTAATGTTGAATGATGTATACAACGTGCCACTGACGTCATATGTATAACTACATTTTTTGATGGTTCCCCAAAAACGATCATATAGTCAAACTGTGTCTTTTGATTATTTCTCAAAGAACAGTCAAAGAAAGTCTCTTTTGCTGCATTTTATTCAAGAGGAATACTACATCTGAATGTATTGAAGAACAACTTCAATAACAACACATATTAAAAACATTAACCAGATCAAACTCTTTGTACTAAAGGTGTACTGTGGAAATGCATTGTGGGATATGTACATACAGGTATATGGGGGTGGGGGGCTAGGGGAAGTAACTCTGACACAGTAGAGTCCCTCAGCCGATAGGCGTCGGGTCAAGCCAATTTTGAGAAGTCCTCATAGGCAATCCCCTCAACTCTCTTCCCCTTCATTCGACCCTGAAGGTGAGGAAAGATGAAACGTTAATAAGAATATAGAAATGGGGGTATTAAATATAAAACAACTGACAATTCCCACGGGTCAAGAACATGTACAGTAGATACGTGACTGAAAGTATGATAAACATCAGTTGCAGCATCGTGACGGTGTGCAAAAGAAGATCAATAGAACTCACTGAGACTAAGAAGAATGAATGGAAATACGTACGATATGAAAATCTACAAAAAAAAAATCCACTGTCTCCACTAATTCTATTTACAGATGTCGATAACAAACCGATATTTACCACAATAACAACACAAAAAGGAACCAGAAATCGATCTCATGGCAGATGACAGAACAGCCCCGAAGTTTAGAAATATACATATGGCAGCAAATCAGTACTTACAGAGTCGAGAGTGAGTGTAGCACAGAAATGTTTCTTGTCTATATCCTCCAGCAGGGCCTCTGTGTCCCGGTACTGGCCGTTCAGAATCAAAACCTTTTTACCTGCAGGAGGGAGAGGTCATGAACGGAAACATCAGTTTGTTACTACTATGAATTCATCTCAGACTTTTGTACCAGGTTATAAAAGGTGGGTGAATTTAGGTGAGGTATTTCCCACTACATCCCCTTAATAATCTCACAGGGTACCTGGTGCAGGAATGACAGTCTCTAGATGACTCTGGTCCAGTTTCAACTTGTCTCCGGAGTCAATCATCCTCACCATGGCTGTGTATTTGTCACGCACTTCCTACGGCAGGCGACCCACAACTGTTAGCTTCAGTAGTCTTTTTGCAGTGCACACACACACACACACACACACACACACACACACACACACACACACACACACACACACACACACACACACACACACACACACACACACACACACACACACACACACACACACACACACACACACACACACACACACACACACACACACACACACACACACACACACTTTCCTCCAATGCATTGAGCACACTACCTTGATGACTGCCTTCCTCTTGTGGTACTTCTCTCCCAGCTTCTTGGTGACGACTTTCACCACGATGTTGGGCTGCAGCCAATAGTCTGTCCTGACCGACTGCTTCTTCTTCTCCTCCATCTGAAAATAAACGCACCGTTTTAAAGACACATACATACCCATACACAGACAGGAAACAAACTTTGTGTACACTCACGCTACATGGATTAGAAACTCTGCTCTACCTCCATAATCTCATCTAGGGCAGATTTCTTCTTCTTCTCCTTGGACTCGTAACTAGAAGCATCTTTCCTCTTGGATGAGGCTGCTTTTAGGGCACTGGGACCCAGAGTGGTACTAAAGACACAGACAGTTGCCAAGTTGTAGAGGATATAACAAAATGATACGTGCTGATTATAGAGCACAATTAACAACTCTCATAGGAGCCTCTGTACCTTGGTTTGGAAGGGCCGGCTACAGCGGCGGAGGCGCCCATGTTGAAGACAACTGAAAGAAAGAAAGAAAAAAACCCACTAACTAGGAGATATGTTGAAGAAAGCAGTTTTCACGGCCGACTTTTACAGAACGGTGAACCTCATTGATTGTATTCATACACCATTTGATACACTGTCACTATTGTAACAACTATGTGAATAAAGACAGAGCACTATGACAGAGAGTGATTGCTCCAAAAGAAACAAACCTTTTTCTTCTTCGCTCTCTCGTTTGAGCTCTGTGAAAACCGGAGATTCCTATAGGGAACAAATACAGAAAGGCATTGTTGAAAAGGGGAGATAAGTAAGGTTCTACTGCCTCGTAGCGCAACATGACCATAATCTATCTGCAGGATTGATAGGGTTGTTGTACCAGAAAAATATATTCTGTAAGAGTTATGATTGTTGTTGCAGTTCCTACTATAAAAAGGTCAACATCACTTTTTTGTACACCCTTTTAATGGTACTTTTCTGCGCCGAACTGCATAAGCTGTGAAAATGAAACTTGTTCTTGGTATGAAGTCTAGATGCGAGAGCCAAGTGTGATGCTGAGGTCTGTCTTCCTGCTACTCACATCCGGCTCCTTGCCATCCCGGCCTCTGCGGACCTGCTCTTCTATGAACTTGGCGCTCCTCTCCTCGTCATCCAGGTCCTGCTTCTTCTTCCTCTCCAGCTCCTCTTGGCGGCGAATGGTCTCCGGGTCCCGGTCAATGTACTGGATGTACCAGCCTTTAGGGGTCTCGTCAACCTTACACAAACCTTAAATAGATATTACACATTTTAAAATCAAATTCCATTTCTCCCTATTACTGTATTAGTACAAGAATTGATGTGGCAGTAACACACGCACACAATGCAAACACTCTCTCACATGCCATCAACCCACCTTCTTTCCCCAGCCACTTGGTGAAGTCGGTGAGAGTCTCCCACTGTGTGGAGTTCATATGGACGTGCTCCCTGTCACTGATGTATTCATTGTAGACAATGTTGTTGTGCACTCGCTTGGTCCCTGAGCAGAGGAACAAAAATAGTTTCTCAGTATTACTTGACTGTATTGTATAGTGACGACTGCTCTAACAAAGTCTCATAACTAAATATCAATTTGTGGGAGATCCAGCCTCACCAAAGCGTCTTCTGATCAGTTCCAGAAAGTCATTTTTGAACTCCCTAAGGAAAGAGGAAATGAGAATCAATTCACTCTCTGAGGTGAAACTCACATATATCTCATGCAGCTACACTCAATGATACAGCTGTACCCACTCTGAGAAATAGTCCATGAACTGATTTGGATCTTCTGAGGCCAATAACAACTGTCTCTGGTGGGACTCGGACATGCAGTGACATTTGAAACCATTCTGTGAACAAACAAGAAAAATAGTATATAGTTCAAAAAGCAATATCTAAAAATATAAGCAATTTAAATGACCGGAAAAGTAAAAAGTATACAGTATATAATAGAAAGTATAAAGTAGCCTACAGGTCGACCTGAAAAGTAAAAAGTATTGAGGACAGGTTGAGCTCACCTCGTCTCGGCATTGTTTTTGACACATCTGGCAATACCATCTCAACTTTTGAAGACCTTTGGCTTTTATCCTATTGCCTATTGCCTTGGGACTGAGAAAGTCGGCTTTGCCCATTCCGACCGCCTATAATACACATAAAAAGGTTAAATTAAACGTTATTAATATCACTAAATTGAGAGAAATGTAACACAACCGCGTTAATGTGAACGTACTCCTCGGCTAAGCTAAACAACTTCCGCGTGTATTGCGTCAAAATCTCGTGTTTACAGAAAACACGCGATAACTTTGGATGCATTCAGGTGTTCCTTGTGCTCGTACGTCCAAGCCGGTAAGTCATAAGACTTTGATTTAGTATTCATGCAATTTACTACACTATATATGTGTATACTATGTATATTTGTGTGTGTTTTAAGTAATAAATGTAATAATTTCATTATAAAGGGCATTTATCACTTTTTGGGGAGAAGTGTATAATAGTGTCGTTCTTTTGTTTTCATAATTATGATTTTTCTGGAAGTACCCAAAGACAGCATTCCTCCATTTTGCCGTTCACTTACGCCTGCGCAGTCCTGCGTGTCTGACCTTCATAGAAGTAACCATGTTCGCCAGGACCAGCGCGTTGGTGTTTGTCCCACAATGGTAAAGTTGATTTTAAATATGTAGTCAACATTATTCCCTTTTACCGTTTATATTATTAGTTCAGATACACGATTAGATCAAGCCTGAACGTTGTAGTCAGTGATAGACACAGTTATTTAACACAAGGACGTGCTAACCTGCAGGCCGCGGCTAATGAATGACAGCAGTGTGCTGCAGAGTGAATGGCCAAGTTCAGCCGGCTAAGCTATGCTAACGCTAGCTAAGTTGACATTTACCGGCCAATAACGTTATGACATTGTGTTAGTTGTGAGGTTGCGGCAGATAAAAGTTTTTCCAAAGCAAAATGATGATCAAATTCTTTCACTACTGTGTCTTAAACGCAGCCGGAGCAGTAACGTTAACTACCAAAGTGTTTTCTGTCTTCAAGCTAGCTGACGTTAGCTGGCTTGCAGCGCTAGCAAGTAATGGCAATTTTACATTCAGTTTCATATTTATCTCTAAGGGCAATTTAAATAAACTCACGAGAAAATACTGATGCATTATGTTGATGATAATGCTTGCAACAAAAACTCTGAATGCATTCTTTCTGTTTGCAGTGGGGGGCAGGTCAGGAACATGGCTACCTTGAAGGACAGTAAGTACTTCTCCTGTAAACTAGACTGTATAACAGAATATACAACTTGTAACCTACCTTCTCACACTGATATTCCTTAGTATTACAAAGCCACACGATATGAAGGTCCAGTGGAGAGAACCTCATACCAAACTAAATTCAGAAATCTGACAGTTTAATGTTGCTTTGCTTATGGACAATTCATAATACCTGGTAGGACACGTCAAGACATTTTCAATACATTGCTTGGCGCTGGAAAATTCAGCATACAAGTGATTCACCATGCAGCATATTATTTAAACAAATTAAATCTTTTAGAATTGGTTCATACTTCTCATTGCTGCCCGTCGCGGTGATGGAAGACGTTTGTGGAAAATACCATTAGAACCAAGTTTGAAAAACTTTTTTACTTTTTTTTATTTTTTTTTATTGAAAAATGTATTTCTTGATGGATTGAATGCATGCCGAACTGAAGAGTGGAGTAATGATTTGTAAAACGACTTAAGTCATGTTATGTGTATGTTTGCCAATAAGATTCAAGAACTTTATTTGTCACATGATGAAAAGTGGCAATGCTCACGGGAATGTGCAGGGCAATAAACACAGAATTTACATTAAAAAAACAACACAATATTATTAACACGACAAATTATTACAATAATTACAGTAAGAGCTCTTATATAAAAAACAACACAATATATACAGTAAGAGCACTTTGGAAATTAAAATATAAAATAAGAGGTAGGGGAAATCGTATGAATGTAATATACTATAAATTATGTGTAGTCATTACCTAAGTGTGTGTGTAAGCAAGGCCACATTAAATTGCTATATTTGTGAATAGAGTTTTGTGTGATGTTCTCTCCATAAATATAACATGCAGCAATAACCTTGCGTAGGTGTTGCTTTTCCATCAGTGTCATGCTTTCTTGTAGTATATATAGTGCTCATAGTGAGTGATGTCATCTCTTCCTCTAGTCACCATTCGGTTGAAGTCCATCAAGAACATCCAGAAAATCACCAAGTCCATGAAGATGGTGGCTGCTGCCAAGTATGCTCGCGCTGAGAGGCAGCTGAAGCCGGCCCGAGTTTATGGCACTGGTGCTCTGGGTAGGTCATCCATGTCTAGGCTCTTGATGTCTCTGAAAGGATTGCTTAGTGTATCAGTTAATCTGTCATTGCACATCAGATGGATTGGCTCATGGAAAGTTGACCAGTGCGAGAGATCAAGTGAACATGTTGACGTTCCTCTGTATTGTTTCTCTGTCCTCAGCCCTGTATGAGAAGGCTGACATCCAAGTGGCGGAGGACAAGTCCACCAAGCACCTGATCATCGGCGTGTCGTCCGACCGCGGTCTCTGCGGCGCCATCCACTCTAACGTGGCCAAGGCCATCAAGAGCAACATCGCCACCCTGACTGCCTCTGGCAAGGAGGTGATGGTGGTCAACGTGGGAGACAAGCTGAGAGGCCTGCTGCACAAGTACTAAATTAAATGGCGCCTCCTGTCTTCCTAACATTGAAAGATATGAGCACATAGGTAAATTGTTTTTCTTCTCTTACTATAACAATAATGTCCGTTCTTCCTCATCAGGACTCATGGGAAACACATCATTCTGAACTGTAAGGAAATGGGCCGCAGGCCCCCCACCTTCAGCGATGCTTCCATCATCGCTACCGAGCTTCTTAACTCCGGATACGAGTTTGACCAGGGGTCCGTCATCTACAACAGATTCAGGTATGGATGACCTACCTCCTTGATTCTATATTTTAATCGTTTTTTATGTAAAATAATACATAAATGCTGACTTGCCTATTTTATTGTGTATTAAAATGCCGTATCGTCGACCTTCAGCCCACCTTGATGATAAATATCGTTTTTATCACAAAAATAAATCTTCCCTTCTTCCTTGCCCAGGTCCGTTATCTCATACAAGACGGACAGCAAGCCTTTGTTTTCCAATGACACTGTTGCTAATTCAGGTATTTTATTTGCTCGTTGAGTGAATTTAAAAAAAACAAAAAACCAACCAATGAGCCTGTGATGTGTCTGATGTAACCTGCGGCTCCCTTCTCCCCTCACAGAGAACATGGGCATCTACGATGACATCGACGCCGACGTGCTGAGGAACTACCAGGAGTTCGCCCTGGTCAACATCCTCTTCTATGGCATGAAGGAGTCCACCACCAGTGAGCAGAGCGCCAGGATGACCGCTATGGACAGCGCCAGCAAGAACGCCTGTAAGACTGAGCGTCGTCTTTAGGGTTGAACTGATGGGGGTTTGAGGAGGCCTGATAGGTTTTTTAAAATTTTAAAATATGTACATTCTGCATTAGAATCAGTTCAGGTCTTCCCATAGACAATCGGTGTCGTATTGATCAATTCTCCAATAAATATGTAATCAAACAAACTATCATATCAGAGGTGGACGACACTGACTGGACCAGATTTGGTTTGTAACAGTAGATATCAGTCTAACACTTATTGACAGTCACTTTCATGTTGCTTCCAGTTGTCATCAGTAGCCGTTGTAAGAGCGTTATTTTGCACACCACCTATTTTGATTTAGTTTAGTGGAACGTAGTATTTTTCGACCTCGAGCAGCTCTATGTTTTTAGATTCATGGTTTGTCCAATTCGGCGTTACATTGAGGTTTTCCATAAACCGCTGATGCACTGTCGATCTTCCTCCCTTCCCTCTAGCTGAGATGATTGACAAGCTGACCCTCACCTTCAACCGTACCAGACAGGCTGTCATCACCAAGGAGCTCATTGAGATCATCTCTGGAGCTGCAGCTCTGTGAGTATTTTCAATATGCTTCCCTTTCCTCTCCCCTTCTCCTACCCTTTCTTCTTTCTCCTTCACTTTTCTTTTACTCTGCTGCTCTTCAATTGTCGATTCCTCCTAAATGACTCAACCCCTTCATTTTATTCCTCCTTCACTCCGCTAACTTTTGTGACCTTCGAGACCTTTTCATTTCTTCTCCGACGACTCCCTCTCAACTATGCATGTCATTTAATTTCCCAAAGCCCTCCGATTCTTTCATGACTAATTCTCTCTGACCTAATCTGCTCCCCCCTCACCCGCGGGTGCACACAGGAACTGAGGCTTGTCTTAACCGAGGAGGTAACATCCTTAGAGTAGACTGCAGTCGTAACTAGTTTTAAGAGCATCTCCTGTAGAAGTGTAGCCCATTAACGTCCCTGATATAATAGGCTAGATGCCCTTTAGGTTTTCAGGAAGTCCTTTGAGTGTTCCTGTTCAGCGTCGTCCACAGGGATCTTCTTCTTCGGGCTTCTTACTTTTCTTTTTCTTCGTCTTTGCAGATAAACGGGCCACATCGTCCTGCTGTCCACCGCCTGTAGCTCCGGTATACATGCTTCAGAGTACTTCAGACAGATGTCGTCGAGAGTTTATGAACATTTGTGCTTCTATTTGTAAAATATATGGAAAAATAAACCTCTTACAGAGAACCTTAACCCTTTCATAAGTCCCTGTATCTGTTTCGCCTCAGTAAATATTGTGACCATTAAAGATGAATGATGCTTGACCCATAGAGAGTACATCCTCTGGAGGCAATACCTGATGCTGAATGAAAAATAAAACATTTCCAAGGGTAATGATCATCTTCAACACTGTCACTTTTTTTAATGGAATTTTGTCATGTGCAATGCATTTGCCCTGCAACACTATTCAGGGGAAACGCGACATAAAATGAATGATCTTGATGTTACTTGGCTCATGATTAATAGCATCCGTGCTGCCGGGGCTTTTCTGTTGTTGCCAGATTGTGTAGATTTGTGGTCGGACCGGCGTTGCTGTTATAACTAGTTGAACTTCTATTGTTTTTTTAATTGAAACAGCCGACTGCAGACTACTAATACTAATGATATTCTTTTAAGACAGAGGGAGGCAGGTTTTTACAGATGGTCACCGCCCTGATACACGGAGTTGGGTGACATCAACTGGCTGATAGCTGATTTTTTTTTAATAAAACACCAATATTGATGAACCAATACGTTGGTTTCATTATGTGTATGTGACGCCCCTCTGACATCAGGATAGACCGTCTGTATATCTAGCCCTTTTTATATTCTCTCATGTCTTTTTCAAATCCAAGTGCAATCATTTCAACATTTAAAAGGATCACTGGTATGATTTACACAAGGTTAAGCCTATTTTGTATTTTTGTTTTAATGCAATTGTAGGTTGGGAAGAAAAAAACGAAAAGCAGATAGAAGAGAAATTGAAAAGTTGTGAACTGCGGCGACTGAAAATTGGAGCTTTAATTCTACAAACATTTCTCAGAGGCAGAAATAATCTGATTGGTTGAGTTAAACCTCAGGGGGCGGAGCTAAACACCACAATTTTTAGGAGTGCAAGTGAAGGAAATCTGGTTGAAATATAAATCCAAATGGGAAAGACTTCTTTTTTTTATTCATTCATGACCTACTAGCTTTACCTAGGTAGCTACGGCTAGTTGGAAGGTCAGCTAGGCTAACTAGCTAACCCAGATAACTCAGTATGGCTAGATTGTTATTATCCAGAGCGCTAGGCTTCATAATATTAGCTTCCTCCTCTCCTACCTCTTGCCTCTTTCCCTTGACTTCAGTCTGACGTTACTCAGCCAGAAAAACTGGCTGTGGCCCCGACCACTGAGGCTGAACTCAACCAATCACATTATTCCTGCCTGTCAGTAATCCAGTGTGTTTTGGCTCACTTCCTGTTGTGTTTGTCCATTAGCCTTTCGTCAGTTGCACAGACTTCCACCTAAATCCCTAGCATTGTTTAAAGACACACAGACAGTCACCCATGGGAGTTAATGTCCTGCAATAGCTCTAGAGGGCACCCATAGGAACCCGCCTATAGGTCAGAGAAAACACTCGCCCTGCTGAAGTGTCCTTGAGCTTCAGGGATGCTGTTGTGGAGCTGACCCTGACCCCTGACCTCTGACCTCCGCGGCTCCTACACAGAATACAAACTGTCTGTGATTAGCCGGGCCTGGAGCCGGTGCCCAACTGGGAGCCTCCTCACCGTCGTCCTCCTCCACCCTCAACCCTCAACACACCTCTCAAGTCAAGTCAGTTGTCTGCAGTTCACTGAGCGTCCACCAGGGCGCGCTGTTGGATCACAAATGTGTTGCCATTCTAGCCTGAAGCAACAAGCATAATAAGTGGGATCCCAAGGAATCAGCAGTGCTAAACTCTGGTGATGGGATTGGAATATAAATGTTTTACTATTCCTGAAATATAAATGTAATAACAACATAACAAATGTTCTGTTAGTGGAGAAAAGCTCCAGTTCTGGTCCATTTATAACAAGCTTACTCGTTCTAACATCTGGTCCGAGTCCAGCCTCTTTTTTTTAAGTGGTTCCTACTGTTTCCACTGACCCCGAGGTTCAGGGTTCCTGTCAATCTGAGAATACTTCATGCCAAATATAGACTTCAAACTTTGAGAGACGGGTTCTGCCAGGTGCTTGTGGTTTGCATCTGTGTGGCTGTTTGTGAGTTGAGATTGTGTTTGTACGTGTGTGTGTGTGTGTATGCCTTCCAGTTTGTGCATGCATGCATCAGTGTGTATATATATGTGTGTGTGTGTGTGTGCGCGCGTGTGCATACATGTCCTGCAGGTCTTGTTTGCCTATTGTATTTGTGCTTGTTGTTGTTTACTCCTGAGGGGAGCGCGGAGCGATTGCATCTGAACACTGAAATTACAGCGATGCCAGACTCTGATAAACGCACTCAGAGAGCAGCAGCCTCTCCTCTCCCCTCGCAGGCAAGGCCCAACAACTCCAGATCACACGGATGGGGGGCGGGGAGGAAGGGGAGCTGCACTCCGTCATTCAGAATATGAAGTAATCTGTAGAGCCTCTTTTTTGGAAAATCTGGAAATGCATTTATTTATTTATCCAGGGGAAAGTCTACATGCTGGTTTTTCCACTCATACAATCCCACAAATTCACACTGGGAGCTGCCCGGTACAACCAGTCCGCCACCTGGTGACCTCTGACCTCCTCTGCAGCACCCACCTCGTGTCTAACCGCGTAATGCAAGGGTGATTTGAAATAGCTGTAACGTCTGTGTGATAAAAATGAGAAAATGTGTCTGTGAGTGTGTGTGTGTGTGTGTGTGTGTGTGTGTGCATTAAGGAGTGTAAGTGTGTGTGAATGAGTGAAGACATCTGAACATTGTGTTCGGGGGGCCCCGCCGCGGCTCTGTATTAGCTTCACCTCGTTATCGTTATCGCCCTCCTCCATTGTGGCGTGACGGGCGGGGAGATGATTAGAGGACCAGGTGACAATGGAGGCAGAGATTGGCGCCTTTACCCGGGGCAGCGCCGCTGTCAGGTACAGCGGCATGACACTCAGGAAGAAAGAGAGGCGGAAGAAGAGGAGAGCGATGTAAAAGAGACCCCCCCTTTTCTTGCTTTAAAACATTCACGTCTTCCTCTTCTTCTTCAGAGGTTTTTTCCGTCGGAGCCAATTGACGTGCCCTCTTCCCTCGGCTTCCCTCTCCATCCCTCCGTCGCTGGTAATCGCCACCGGAGAAGGAAAACCGGTGCTGATAAAACCCCCCGAGGAAGTACGTACCTCCCCTCTTCCTCCTCCACCTTCACCACACTAGAAACCCCCCCCCCTTCCTGTCCTCTTCTTCTTCTTCTTCTTCACCACCCGTCCGTATCTCTTCTTCTTCTTCTTCTTGTGATCAGAGGGAAGGGAGGGCGAGATAGCAAAGCAGCGGAGGACGGAAGGGAAGGCCGCGGCTGGTTCCCACGGCGACGGCGGCCTGTGCACGTGCGTGCGAGCGACACGGACTCTGATGTAGTAATGCCAGGGCATTATCTCATCCACCCCCCTCTTATCTCAATGCACCACCCCCCCCGCCCCACCCCCCCAACCACAGCCCTACACAAAGCTATCTGCTCCTTGGACTTTTCTGACTATTTATGTCGGACAAGGTCAGGATCGTTTAAAGCGGCCGGCCTCTCTCAGCCCCCGCAGATGAGATAGAGGAGGAGGAGGAGAAACGATCGATTCCCGCCGCCACGCAGATTTATCCCACCCCCCCCACCAAACCCTCTCTCTCTCTCTCTCTCTCTCTCTCTCTCTCTCTCTCTCTTTCCTCCCAATAGGGTTTTCCGCTAGAGGAGGAGCCGGGTGGGGAGGGGGGGGGTGCCCATCAGTCTCTTTAACACTCCGGGGCGTTTTAAAATACAGTAGCGGCCCTTAAACTGGCCACTTCTCTCTCCGGGTCCAAATGAGAGCCATCCTCCCATCAATCTGGCCCCGGCTCGGGTTTCCGAGGGGCTTGAATGGTGAGGCCTGTTCACACACCAGTCAGGTTGAGAGAAAGAGGAAGAGATTTAGACCGGTGGGGGGGGGGGGGGGGGGGGGGGGGGGGGGGGGGAGGTTGGAGGGGGTTGGGGTATCATTCAGAGGGGGGTGTTTTACAAATGAAGTGGGGCACTTACTCAGGCTGAAGGCTTGATTGTCCACCGGCTGCCTGCGAAGTGGGACGCTAACTAGTTCAGCTGATACGGGCGATAAAGATACTGATGGGGTTGTTTTTTTTGGGGGGGTTGGGGGGGTTGGGGGGGTGAAGCCCACGCTGACTACCCAGTTCGTCTTCCGTTTATTCCCAACAAACCGGAGTCGTAAAAAAAAAAACGCATCACTTCCTGTGCGCCAGAGGGATTTTCCTGTACCTGACACCGCGGGTGTTCGGAACAGCAAATGGATTGTATCACTGTGGTGTTAAATCGATCGGTGATAGAGAGAAGCAAAATGTTTATTAATATGAACATTTTGCAGATTATTACTTTAAATTTGACCATTTTCATGCCAAAAAAAAAATCCAATATTTGCTCCAGAATTTGATTCCCGTCGGGGTGGAAAAGCCTCTGAAAGCATCACAGTACAACCAGGATGATGCCACCAATACTACTACTAGACACTATATATATACTATACTATACTTTTGTGTGCTTCCCATAGACAACCAGTGTAGTATTGATCAACAATAAATATGTAATCAATCAAACTGCATCATATCCATCAGATGAGAGCTGGACCGGATCTTTTTTCAATAAAGGGCCAAGACGTCTAACCGAGGTGGTCTAGCACGTCTCTTCTTCAACGCGTCTCTTCTTCGGTGTGTGTGTGTGTGTGTGTGTGTGTGTGTGTGTGTGTGTGTGTGATCCCCGCCACTCATGTCTTGGGTTACTGTGTTCTGGCTGTATGATAGATGGCTCAGCCCAACCTCAGAGCCCCCCAGCCCGAGCCGCGGGACGGCTTGTCACAGCCAGTTTCCGCCCACTGTGTGTATGAGTGTGTGTGTGTGTGTGTGTGTGTGTGTGTCTATGTATACGTGTGTGTTTGGCGGTTTCGACCCCCCACTGCAACAGGATAGTTGGGTAAGTGTGTGTGTGTGTGTGTGTGGGGTGAGCCGACCCAGGTCCGCGTCCCGCTGAGCGTGGCGGCCCCAGCCCCCTTTCCTGTCCAGACCACACCACTAACCAAAACCCAATGTGTGTGTGTGTGTGTGTGTGTGTGTGAGAGAGAGAGAGTGTGTGAGACTTCAGCTCATTCACAATTCCCCTCTCTTTCATCTCCCTCTCTCTCTCTCTCCTTCTCTTGGTTCATCTCACTGTCATCTGATAATTTCATATATTTTTTAACTTTTTTTCCCGGTACTTTACCTCCTTCTTCCCCCCCTCATCCCCACCCGGTGCTCCAGCTTCTCCTCTCAATCCGTGATATTCCTTAAAATAGGCAGAGATCCCACCGCCGATAGCAGGCAAATAAATGAACTGTACCTAGAGGAGAAGAAAAATAAGTAGTCAAAAAAAAAAAAAACCTGCCTCCCCCTCCTCCTCCCCATTCTTCCTGCCTCTCTCCATGCTGCCAGCAGACAGTGTGTTTCAGAGATTATAGCCGGGAATGACAAGCACGCCGTCTGATACCATATCCGCTCTGAATTACAGATCAGCCCTTTTTAAATGATATTTTAAATACTTGCTGCGGGCTGCGAGTTTTCACAGGCTCTTATTTCATTGTTGTTGTACTAGTACCATATATATATATAAATTTATTTTTTCTTGTTAGAAAATCAGTATTGGCGCTTATTTAAATGAGGGAGAGGAGAAGCAGTGTGTTATTTTACTGTGCCACTTTTGGAAAATCCCCCCAGTTACTCCCCCTCCCCCTGGTCCTCGTCCTTTTTTTTTTTTTTTTTTTTTTAAATCTTCTGGTTTGGGAATTAAAAGGGAGCAGTGTGAAAAGGACAAAAGGGAAAGGACAAATTGTAATTAGTTTGATTTTGTGTGTGTGTGTGTGTGTGTGTGTGTGAGTGTGAGTGTGTGAGAGTATGTGTGAGAGAGAAAGCTGGCTGTGAGGTTGGTGTAACCCATTAACGCCAGATTCCCACACAGAAGACTCTTTTTGTCTTTTTTGTCAGGGCTTTGATTACCTCTCTCATGTGTGTGTGTGTGCGTGTGTGTGTGTGAAGTTCATCTTAAAACTACACACACGGATTTGACTTGACTTTTGCCCGTCGCCTCAGTTTGATCATTGAATTAACGCGGGAATAGTAAAGAAATGTTCCCCTTGTTGTTGTTTTTTTATTTTAGTTTTATTTTGGAAGGGAGGGCAGCGGGAGGGGGGGGCCGGGGGGGGGGAGGTTATGAGGCAGGCGGGTCAGGCCGACTGTGGCGGAGCTGCAGTACCCGCGCCGGCCTGCTGGGTGTCGCTGTTGCCCCGGAGATGCTCCAGGTTTGGATGAAAGGTCTCTGGGTTTCAGTCCACGGAGCTCTGAGCTCTTTGTGCTCTGGCGTTTCATGATGGGATTCTCTGGAGAGCAGAGGATGGAGAACGACACTCCTTCCCCCTCTAACCCTCTCTCTCTCTCTCTCTCTGTCTCTCTCACTCTCTCTCTCTCTCTCCCCCCCCTCCTCTCTCTCCCTCTGCTGGAATACACCCCAACCTTGACATATTGAGAATGAAAACGACGGTTCCACATCCCATGCTCGCTTGTTGACAGCCTTAACACTCTTTTCATGTGTGTTTTGATAGCTGAAAATGAACCATATTAAAATGTTATGAGAAATTATGTTTAGAGTGTGTGTGTGTGTGTGTGTGTGTGTGTGTGTGTGTGTGTCCACCTAGCTTGCAGTTTTTAGAAATGTAAGTAAATCATTTTCGATTGCCCGCGCAGACTGACTTTGTGTGCATTACACACACACACGGACACACACACGGACACACACACACACACACACACACACACACATACACACACACACACACACGGAGCACTAATTATGGTCCTTGTTTGTTTATGAGTGAAAAGTATGTAAAATAGACCCAGGGGATGGAATATAGCCAACGGGGCTAAACTAACCATCTTAACCCTCCCCACCCCTGTCTCACCCTCATATACCCTCCCCACCCCTGTCTCACCCCCCATATTCCCTCCTCACCTCTGTCTCCCTACCAGACTGCTTCCCCTCCTCTCTCTCTCTCTCTCTCTCTCTATCTGCACTTCCTGAGTGTTCAAACTGCAGATGTCGAGGAACCGTCAAGCTAAACGCGTTCATGTATCCTTCACTTAACCGGGGGAAAGTTGACGTGGGACCCCCTGCTGCTCTCCGGTGACACCCCCGCTGCTCTCCGGTGACACCCCCGCCTCACAGCCGTACGGGTTTACACACATTCGCGCTGGGAGCCTGCTGTCGGCAGCCAGGTGCCTTGCTCAAGGGCACACGGATGTTACTCATTCACTTCCTCCATTGATGTGGGGATTCCAGCTGGCCACAAGCTCACTTCTTGAACCCAGATGCAACGAACTAACTAACTAACTAACTAACTAACTAACTAACTGACTGACTCACTGACTGACTGACTGACTCACTGACTCACTGACTAACTGACTGACTGACCAAGAGGGTGTGTGAGGAGAGTGTGATGCCCAGTGGACCAGGTTATTTACCTGGTCATGGTGTAGTGGTGTAGACGGTATTTTGTGCTGATATTATTTTTTTATTTGATCGTTTTCAATCAAAATAAATAAATAATAAATCAACACAATTCCAACAATTCAGTGTTTCCCTCAGAATTTGACAAAAGGCTCTGAAACAGCATTTAGACCCTCATGGGACACCAAAACTCTCCACTGAAACCTGGGATAATACTAATACAAATACTAATACTAATACTAAGACATATTTGTGTGGAATCCAACCAAAGCGTTTTAATGGATTCAGGTTAAGGGCTTCCCCTATTGATGACTGATAATCAATCAAAGGCATCATATCCATCCTATTGTGCACCAGTCTAATAGTAATAGTGGTAATATGAGGAAATGCAGACAGTGGAAAAATCCTGTGCTGATGTGGACTTTTCCCTCTGGCTCCGGTGGATTCCTGGTCTAATGATGCTCACTTCCCCCTTATTTGTGTGTGTTTGTTTATGCCTGTGTGTTCCTCTGTGTGTGTGTGTGTGTGTGTGCGTGCGTGTGTGTGTGTGTGTGTATGTGTATGTACTGCGTTTTCCCCTCAAGTGTTTCAGCAATAATTGAAGCTACGTTCCCATGTTGCCCCCTCCTCGCCCTTTAGATACATATGTATTGTGTCTGGTGTATGTGTGTGTCTGTGTGTGTGTGTATGTGTGTGTAAGTGTGTGTGTGTGTGTGTGTGCGTATGGAAATAGACTTAGGGCATTAGTAGTCACTTATGCAACCTACTCAACGCTACATTTGTTCTCTGGTTTTGTTTTTAGCAATGTGCATCTCATCCTAACCAAATGAGTTAGCGGAGGAGTATGTGTGTGTGTGTGTGTGTGTGTGTGTGTGTGTGTGTGTGTTGCACGATGGTGGGTGGCTGCGTTTAAGTAGGCCTTTGTTCACGATAAGAGCCATCATTATTTCAATATTGTGTGTGTGTGTGTGTGTGTGTGTTAGGGTTACTGGGCCGATACTGACATGTTTGTATTGTATTGAAGCTGATATTTGATATTTCATGACGATATTTAATACATTTAAAATCAACGAATGCCCCAAAAATGAAGTTTTCAGTGTTTCTCCCAGAATTTTATCCTGGTCAGGGTGGAAAAGCCTCTGAAACAGCATCTAGTGCATCATGGGACACTAACCCCCCCCCCCCCCCCCCCCAATTAAATGGATAAATGTTGAAGGAAATACAGGTTGATTGCAGGTTTTACAGTTTGCATGGTCAGCTGTGGTATCGGTCCAGTCGGAGTGTGTGTGTGTGTGTGTGTGTGTGATGCTGTGACTCATCCATTGATTCCAAAGGGCACGACTTGACTTGTGTGAATGCTGAACATCAGCAAACACATTATTGCATCAAATAGGGCAGACTCTTCCCTTTCCCCTCCATCTCCTCTCACTCTCATCACACCATTTCAATTTTTCCTTTCCTCCTCCCTTTGCTCGTGTACTCCATCTCTCCCTCGCCTCTCCCTCAACTCCTGCTCAAGGTTTCATTTTCCCTCTGCGAGATTCCATTTTCTCTCTCGTTACTGCCCTTTTCATCCCTCTCCTTTGGTTTCCTCGCTTTCCTTTCCTTTCCTTCTATTCCCTTTCCTTTCCTTTCCTTCTCTTCTCTTTCATTTCCTTCTCTTCTCTTCTTTTCTCTTCCCTTTCCTTCGCTTCCCTTCTCTTTCCTTTCCTTTGCTTCCCTTCTCTTTCCTTTCCTTCTCTTCTCTTTCCTTTCCTTTCCTTCTATTCCCTTTCCTTCGCTCCCCTTATCTTTCCTTTCCTTCGCTTCCCTTCCCTTCGCTTCCCTTCTCTTCTCTTCTCTTCTCTTCTCCTCTTCTCTTCCCTTCTCTTCTCTTTCCTTTCCTTTGCTTCCCTTCTCTTTCCTTTCCTTTCCTTTCCTTCTCTTCTCTTTCCTTTCCTTTCCTTCTATTCCCTTTCCTTCGCTCCCCTTATCTTTCCTTTCCTTCTCTTCCCTTCCCTTCTCTTCTCTTCTCTTCTCTTTCCTCTCCTTGTGTTCCAATATCATTTGAAATGTTCAGTCTATTTTCAGGACGTGACTATTTTCAGAGATAACAATAACACACGTTCCTACATATTCTGGACCATCTTGTCTTGTATCAAAAGACTGATATGTCTTCTTGAACACCAACATGCCCTTTCTCATCGACTCTCCCCCCCCCCCTCTCTCTCTCCCTCTCTCTCTGCGCTAGCCTTTTTGAAGGAACATATCCAGAGTCCGCGGCCGTTTTTCTTTCCCACGCGCACACACACACCTATTCACACGGCCCGGTGTGTGAAGTCCAAATGAAACAGAGATATTCATGGCTCCTCTCCACGAGCATAAAGGCCCGGACCTCCTGCCCCGGCCATTCAATTAGCCACAGTGGCCAGTGTGTGTGTGTGCGGACTAATGCCCTGTCTGAGCAGCCAACCTCGACCACCGGGCCAGGCTC